>PVIJ01009158.1:0-68662 GCA_004024925.1 Scalopus aquaticus | reverse complement strand
TGTGTGAGTTTAACTATGATATGTCTAGGTGTGGGTCGTCTGGGGTCGTGGTGATTTGGAGATCTTCTTGCATCTTGTATGCCAGAGAATTTCATACTCGGGAAATTTTCTTCTATCACCTCCTTAAATAGCTTCTCTGCTCCTTGTTCTCTCTCCTCTCCTTCTGGAATTCCTATTACTCTTATATTCCCTTTTTTCATGGTATCGGATAGATCTTGAATTTTTTTTTCATTCTTTTCCCTTCGTGCTTCTATTTCCTTTTCCCTTTTGATCCTTTCAATATTTGCATCTTCGAGGTCACTAATGCGGTCTTCCATTTCATCAATTCTCCTTTTATTGCTGTTCCCAGAGATCTTTAATTCTTCCTTTAAGCTCTTATTCTCCTCCTTTAGGGTCTCAATTTCTTTCTTCAGATCATTAATTGTTTTTTTCTGTTTCTTTCTTTTCCTTTATCATGATTTCCTTAATCATGATTCTAAATTCTTTATCTGTCAGAGAGAGAAGTTCCTCTGTGTCATTGTCCATGGATTTCGGTGCTTGATTATCTTTTTGTTCCATTTCCTTTCCTTGAGGGCTTGCTTGGTTGTTTATATTTTTCCTTCTCCCTGTTTGTCTTCTGTTTTGTTGTAAGTGTTAGGAGATTGTGGCACTGGTGTTGGCAGGCATCTCTTTGGGTTCTCCTTCTTGGATGTCGAGGAGTAGTGATCTAACTGATTCTGGCCCTGTTGAGCCAAACCCCTGGTGGTCGTGGTGGTTGGTGGTCCTAGAGCTAGCTCCACTCAATTCCAAGTACCTCAGTACTGGGGTCTGTGGCTGTTTTGCTCTTGATCCTTGTAAGCTGGGGAGGATGAATTTTTGAGATTTTTTTTTTTTTTTTTTTAGTGGTTCCTGCTGAGATGGTAGTTGTAGGTTTAGTTTAAGTGGTCTTCTGTAGTCTTGCCCCTGAGGTCTTGGTGTGTTTGAGTGGCCCCACTGCTGGAATTTTGTCCCCTTTCAGGTGTCAGATGCTGCTGCCTTCAGGTTTATTTCTGTCTCTGTCGCTGCTTGTATTCTTGTTATAGATCTTCCTGTTCTTTCTCTCCCACTATTTCCTCCAGAGTTTACTAGAGGCTATCACCGCTTTTAGGGTCGGGTCTGGTGAGGAGAAGTCTTCCAAGGCCAGTCCTGTAGCTCTGCACCTCTGATTTCACCCTTATCAGGTCGCCTCCACTTTACGGTGGGGGAGGGGGGTGAGAGCAGGTGGCTGTGTGTTGCCTCTGGCAGCTGTAGCTTTGTGTCCCGCCAGGAATCTCCAGCTGTTCCAAGCTCTGCCGTGGATTTGTAGACCCTATCGCCTCTCACGTGTCTGGGAGGCTGCGGGAGCTTGGCGTGCGCGGCTGGGGGCGGCAGTGGTTGCGCAAGCAGCTGGAGGGTGGTGGCAGCACAGGGGTGTGCACCTGGAGGTCAGCGGCTGGGCGTGCACTGCTGGAGGGTGGAGGCGTGTGGAGGCACGCTTGACTGGAGGGCGTCGGTGGCACTGGGTGCACCCGCAGTTGTGGGGCGGGGGTGCAGTGGCGCGCGCATGACTGGAGGTGGGCGCAGGGTGGGCACACAGCTGAAGGTCAGCAGCAGTGGCAAGGGGCTTCCGCCTAGAGGGACCGGAGGGTGGGGGCGTGGACTGGAGGGTGGGGGCGTGGCCGCGTCAGGTGCGCAAGGGGCTGGAGGGCTGGGGCGCTGGCGGTGGAAGCAGCTGGGGGGCAGGGATGCAGCTGGAGAGCGGGAGCACGGCTGTTTGCTGACTGAAGGGCAGGGGCGTGGCGGTGCGCGCACACCTTGAGGGCTTTGCCTCGGTGAGGTTGCCCTGCCCTAGCTCCCTCTTCCGTGCCGGGCAGAGCGGGAAGTGCCAACCGAGCGCGGCCCCTGCTCCGCACCTCTCCGTCGCCTGGAGGGAAGCTGCGGCAGCCTAGCCCACCGTCTCTACCTGTGGATTATGAAGCTGACCGCCCCCCGCGGCAATTCTCTGCAAGCGGCACAATGGAACTGCCTCGGGAGCTCTCACTCTCTTGCACGGGACAGGACAGAAAGTTCCTGCTGCGTGTGGCCCATGTCCTGTTTCTCCCGCACCTGTAACTGGGAGTTTCCTTTTTCCCCCCGCGTTTCCTCCAGTGGTTAGCTACCAATAGTGTCACTGAAGGGGTGGGTAGACCACTACCCCAGAGTTCCGTTCCAGAGAGGAGCTAGAGTGCTGGCTCCGTAATGGAGGTGGGGGGAGGGGCCACACTGCGGCTCCCCGGGGCTTTGTCCCGTGTCCCACCAACTTCCCCAGTGCACTCTGCCCTTTCCAGGGCTCTGTTGCTACCTGGAGGGACTGCTGGTGTCAGTCTCGAGTTTTATCACTCTGCCATGCCCTGGAAAACGCCTCTGCCCACCTTTTTTTTTTTCTTGGGTTTCCTCAGGTGCCTCTCGTCTTGGTCTCCTGGTCCGGTTTTGTGTTGAGGGGAGGGGTGAGGGGATCTGGTGGTTCTTTCTTCTCCTTAATCAGTCTTTTTAGCTTCTTTCCAAGTTCTACTCACCCATGAGGGTGTTAGATTTATGTAGCGTTTCTGGATCTTCTCTGGGTTTGGTTGATGTCTCTTTATCTGCGGCTTTTCTTTTGGGAGAGTTGATGCTAGCGTCCCTTCACAGCCATGTTGATGACGTCAATCAGTTTTACCCTCTTTCTCACCACACCCAACTAACGGACAAGGCTAGCTCCTGGTCACTTCACATTTCCAAAGGTCACTGACATCCAGTAAAAATCTGAATTCTGTCCTTTGATGATATACTCAGGAACCTGCAAGTATGCTGTATTTTAAGAGATAAGTTGTTATTTTTTTAAATTTGGGTTCCACTTTTCTTTCTAAGCCACATTTATGTCAAATTCCTGTTATTGGATAACTAGAAAGACTTCAGAGAGTGAGAATGATCTGAATAACTGAGTTTTGATTTCATGGAATCATAGAATCATCATATGAGATGTGGCCTTTCATTTGGTTAAGTGTAAAAGGCCAGAGAGTATGAATGACCTACCCAGCTCGTGGGTGGTGAAAGTCAGGTTTTCTGTCTTTCCTATTAGTGTTCTCAGTTCTTGAAGAGCTTAGTATATTAAAGAGTCTTGGTGTTAGATTTTTTTCCTCTGGCTTCTGAATAAGGAAACAGACTCCATTCATTCACTGTTCATTCAGTCAACAACAATTTGTTGTATATTTTCTCTGTACTAGATGATGAAAGAGCTCTAAAGAATCAATCTAGTTACAGGTTCCAATGTGCACT
This sequence comes from Scalopus aquaticus, assembly GCA_004024925.1. NCBI lineage: Eukaryota > Metazoa > Chordata > Mammalia > Eulipotyphla > Talpidae > Scalopus > Scalopus aquaticus. Next base: position 65,371 of record PVIJ01009158.1, on the reverse strand, counting down.
TATTTAAATAAATGAAGAAAAGAATTATCTGGCTTGCTACACTTGATATCAGACTGGAAACAAAATGCAGTTTTGATGTATGGTCTTACTTAAACTCCACAGCATGTGCTTCTCTTTAAATATTTTGCAATGTGTCTGATGAAAGTAATTTGGCCTTCATACCTAACCTTTGAGGAGGGTGTGATTGCAATATGAATTTACAAGTCCAGTTACTTTTTGCATTCATTAGAAAGTGCCTCAGTGATGCTCTGAAGCTCATCCTCCATCATTTGCTTTCAGGGAGCTATTTAATTGCCATGTGCTCAGCGAGAATGAAAGTCTTGACCCTGTCTATATTCAGAACATATGGCATATTTCAATCCCAACAGCTTATGGTGGTGGTGTCTGTGTTGATATGACAGTCTCCCAAAGGCTGCTTTGGGAACTGTGGCACTGCCAAATTGTGACTGGCTGGAAATGCCTTGGGGGAAGACTCAAGAGCATTGGGGCCAAAAGGTCACATAAGTTCTGTCAGTTGCAAGCTATGAGGTCTCGGGTAAGTTACTAACATTTTTTAAAAGATTTATTTATTTATGCATACAAGAACTGGGGTGTAGGCCAGAGGTTGGTGGGGGGCGGTGAGAGGATTCACCAGAAGCATAGTGGGAAGCAGAACAGGCAGATTGACTGAAATACACTGCTGAGGGGAGCAGTTGGCGAGACAGGAGAGGTCTGCTGTGCCGTGTGGGAAGCTCCCTGAGTAGGTATCGAGCTGCAATGGCTGCGGATCGCTTTATAGTCCTGAGACTTAACCCCTTGCGCCACCAGGGAGGCCCCAAGTTACTAACATTTCCAAATGTTCATGCAGTCCAGCATCCCATAACAGTGTTGCAATGAGGACTGAATAATATGTGAAGCACCCAGCACAATGCTTGACTCATCAGTAGGCTTTCACCAAATATGGGTTTCTTTCTTTTTTTCCGCATATTAAAACTTGTAATATGTACATTGCCACTGGTTTCTGCCTCTTTGCTGAGAAAAAAAAAATTATTTTAGAGTTCCAGTACTAGATAGGGAATAAAAGTTGAAGCCTGCAAAACAGGAATACTTCCCAGATGACTATCTTAGTACATGGATTTTTTTGTGGGACTGCAGAAGTGACCTGGATATGTGTTACATTTATTGGAGCAAAATACCTACTGACTGTGTAAAATTGGTTCTGGTCAAGCATTTGGCTCCCTGAGCAAGTAGAAAAGCAGTCATCTCCCCAAGGCAGGCAAGCTCATCAAGTTTGATGGCTGAATAGCGAGCTCATGGTCAGATTCTCTTCACCCAGTTAAATGAGTGAATTCTGAATTACATGGGGCTATGGGAGTAAGGTGAATGTTTAAGAAGAGGAATGTATTGATTTGTTTCTAACTCTTGTTAACTCATCACTTTGGAAAGCAATCCATTTGAGCCAAGAGTGGAGTTAGTCATTGTTCTATGCTGGTCTAAAGATTAGGACAACCAGCATAAATCACTCTTTGAGATTTCTTGACAAAGAACCAAATTCTAAATCCTGTAAAAGAATTCTCTTAGGAGTCCCACAGAAGTGTGACTGAATATCTTTTGTTGCAGCCTGGTTGAAAGTTAAAAATCTAAGTAGTTAACTTTAGAACCTGAAAAAAAAAAAAGGTTTATTTCACATAATTGGCCAGTGTAGCACATCCATTGCTTTTACTTTGTTTTATAAACCTGGTTTCTCTGAATTTATAGGATTTGGAAATTAATTGGTCTCCTCTACTCTGGTTATTAGGAGCATTTGTGAAATAGCATTTTACCCAGATTACTAGAGTATCTATCAGTATTTTCTCATTTTCTGGAAACTATATTCAATGTCATAATTCTTTTGATAATGAAGAAATAGATAAATCCATGAAGAGATGTGCTGGATTGATTTGTCAAGTTCCCTGTTTTCCAAAACAGGCTAAATGGAGGCATAAGAACTCCTGGAGAAACCCAGAGATCTGGGAAGGAAGGTTCTGAAAGGATTCAGAGGCCACTCGAATATAAAGAAGTTGGTTTGATTTGTGAACAAATAATGAGTAAGCAAGCTGCAGTAACACATGGGAAGCCACACTGTAGTGCACAGCTATGTCTTCCCTTTCAAGTTTACCCATTGCCTTTTGTGAAAGAAAATCTCCTCCGGTTTGAGTAACCTTGGAAAGAGAAAAATTCTATGTGCCTTCATCTATGATGGAAACCCAAGAATCATTTCTCTTCTCTCCTCTCCCTGGTTTAGCCAGAGGGCATTCAAGCAGATGATAGCTCTCCAGAACTTCCATCTGGAGTGAGTGAAGAAGGGTGGGAGGAGCGTCTGGGAGTCCTTCATCACAATGGCTACTCTAGCAGAATCAAAAGAATCTGTCTAGACTTCTTGCAATAAGGAAACCACTGGCTTCTTTGTTGCTCACCCTTCAGGGCTGCATAGTCCTGCCAGTTCCCAAACCTACAGCCTTCTGTTGATTCCCTAAATCCTAGTATTCTTCAGCAAATGCCTTTTGTGCAAGTTAGCCAAAGCTAATTTCTGTTGCTTGCAAACCAAGAAACTGTAACTGATCTAGACATTTATTTAAGCTTATCTTAAAGTCCATTACTCCCAATCAAATGATAGGTTGGATTATCAGTAGAGAATTCTCAAGATGAAAGGGGCTCTAGAGATCCTAGAATCCAACTATTGTCTTCTTTCAGGGCGGGGGTGAAGGGGGAGAGTGAAGCATGAGTTGATTGCACTTTAAATGTGGGAGCATTGTGGTATAAAGGTTAATAAGTGAGTTGGTAAAATACATGAGTCACTTTCTTCAACAAATGGGGAGAAAAGGAACACAGTTCCCTTGACACCTCTTTTGTTCAATTGTTGATGAATTAAGTTGATGTTTAACAAGCATAGCAATTGTATCATTTCAAGCAAAGGTATCATTGAAAATTGTTCAAATTAGTGTCATTTCACTATCAGCTGCTCATTAGAACTATTTCTAATTACTTTCTGTATTTGTTTCTTCAACTGTAAAATGGAGATGAACTTTACTTCCTAGAACTTTTGAGAAATTTTTAAATGACATGATTGTGGGTTTCAGAGTCCGGGCTCTGTCAACAAAGTACTAAAAGTCATTTTTAAAAAGAGATAGTGTTATGATGTTAGTCATAATGGGGTTTTTCTAGACACCAGAATCTCTGAGGAAGAGATGTTTGTGAGGATTGCCTATGCAAAGAAAATAAAGCAAACACTACTGAAAGAGGATGTGCTGCTGTAGAGGCTGGGCACCTAGATCCCCCTTCAAAGGGCTTGCGAACCAACAACTGAGAGTACAGTCTACCCCTTCAGGGATTGCCTCAGTGTGGAGGGCCTCCTCACCCAAGGACATGTCCTCCCCTCAGCAGCCCATATCTTGTGACTACCTGATGGAGGTAGGAGAAAGGTCTTGGCCATTTCATTCAGCCCATTGTCACAAAGTTCTGTCAGATCATGCCAGCTCCAGAACTTCCCATGAGGTCAACCAAGCTGCTCTGGCGTCTTCATCACAGTATGATCTCTCCTCCTGCCCAGTGCTGCTTCCTTCCTTGGTGTTCCCCAGCAATTGACCCCCAGGACACTCTAAGAGCTACCCTGACTGCTAAACTCAGAATCTCCTTCCTGGGGAACTCAACTCATAATACCCCAGTTTAGACATGTTACAGAAAATCTTTGTAAGAACCATAGGCAATAGCTATTATTTCCCCCATTGTCATAGTTGACGGAATTGAAAGAAATGAAGTGAGCAATTTATCAAAGGAAATGCATTACATGACAAAGCTGGGATTCAAACCTAGTTCAATTTGATTCCAAAGAGTAAAAAGTCTTTCAAGAAATTTTGTATGTTTATCTTCTTGGGCTGAACACAATTTCCTCTCCTGGAGTGAGCGTTGGACTGAGAATTTGGGCAGGGACAGGACCCTTCTATCAACTGTTAGTTTGATTCTGGTGAGATCCTCTGTGTGTGCCTGTGTTCGTTGGCATCTTTTCTTTTCTCCCTGAGTTAATGGCTATTGTTTTAGCCTAAAAATAGCCAGTATTTGCTTTTACACATTTTCAAAAATTTCAATGTAATCATTTAAAAATAGACTCTGAAATTTTGTTTTCTCTCTATTGGCAACCATGGTTGCTATGGAGTTCAAGTAATAGATTGTGATGTTTAACACTGAATTAATTACTACTTCTCACTCCCAGGGAACATCTAATTATACATATTCATGCTGAGCAGGGTTTGGTTTTCTTAAGGAAAGTGGTGTTTGTGTGTGTGTGTGTGTGTGTGTGTGTGTGTGTGTGTGTGTGTGTGTATGTGTGTCTTTTTACTCTACAAGGTACATAGGGGAAGGGTCTTGATTTGTGATCTTCTGAAAGCCTTCTTTTCTTTCTGAATTATTTCTCCTGCTAGAACTGCCCTATATTGAGATCATATTTCTCTCTTACGTGCTGATAGTGGCTTTTTTTCTTTTTATTTTAAATGTTAGAGTGATACAGGTCATGAAGATCTCCCTCATCCCCTCCCTCAACCTTGTTTTCTTGGTCGCATGTATCTTGAGGGAGTAAAACATTATTGGAAACAGCATGATGCATCTTTTGGGATCAGCTATACCTACGTCTGACTCCTGGTTTTGCCACTTAATTGACTTGAAGCAAGTCACATCAGGACTGAACCCCAGTTCCTTAATGGATGAAATGGGGATAATTTATTTACCACATGGAGCTGTTGCAGAGATTAAATAAGGTTTTAGACACATGTAACAACCATGCTTAGCAAGCTTTCATATGCAAGATGAACATCTTGTTAAATACAGATTCAGATTCAGCAGGTCAGGCAGGGACCCCAGGCTTTGCCTATTCTGACAGGCTCCCAGTTGATGCCAGCGCTGCAGGTCATTGGGTCACACTTTGGGAGAACATAACTAATGCTGAACACATGGTCTGAGCACAATGCATTTAAAGCTATCAGTATGAGCCCCTCATTAGTCCTTATCCTACACCTTTTGGACAGGGGAGCACTAAATGCACACCCATTGGCCAGATGGAGAAACCGAGGCATCAGCAAACAGATCCCGCAATGTCAACAGGAGGACTCCACGGGTGTCTCTCTGCTCCTCATTGCCTTCCCCTGTGAAACTCCTATTCTTCCCTGGGGTGGGCTTTTGCAGCTCCTACTGCTACTAATGGGAGTTACCCAAGCATGTGGTGAAGAAAGAACACACATCTCATGGCATTTTTATATATACAGCTTATAAGCAATTTCATGTTTTACTGAAAAGAACCAATTTCTTGACACTGACAGTGAGGCATTGAGAAAGTCGCTCCTTTAGATTGACTCATCAGAAGACTAGTCTTTAAAAATTGAATTTGGGGTATTCATTTGAAAAGGGAGCTGCGTCTCCAAGATGGAGGGGACCCCTGTGCTGGAAACTGCAAGACAACACAGTGCCTTTAAGATCAGAATGCAGCCCCTGCTGAACAGATCCTGGGGTGCTCACAAAACAGGAGCTGGCAACCTTCCAGATGTGGGTGGGCGGTGTTTCTTTTATTTGTACTCTTTTCATTTAGGGGAGGTGGTAAAATGCTGCTTTTTGGAAAAGGACTTTTCTGCCTTCCATCTTCAGGCCCGAGGGAGTGCTTCCTTAACTTCTGCCACAAGCTCAGCAACGCTGATTCCTGTCTCCCGGACATCCTGGATGCTTTCCTAGAACTTCTGTGCTCTTCAGAGTGAGCACTGCCTTTTCAAATCAGTCATCCCTTGCTGGCCTTTGTGGCTCCATCTTTTTAGATCTTGAACCAAGGTTAATGCATACCTGTCACCGCCCCGTTGGCTGATGACCTCGCTGGTCCACTCTCCATATGTTGCCATAGGTCCTGGTAGGACAGTAGTAAGAAGCAGAGTCCCCTCATCGCTACCAAGACACAGCATTTGTTGATTCCTCCATAACCTCTCTGCCCCCTGTCCTTCTGTTATCCCCTCTAGCTGTATTGTCCTTCCTGCAGTCCCTCGGTCCCTGAGTATAGTAGCTATATTCCTGCATGCTGGCTTGTGTTTTGTCTGCCCACTTTGCCTGGAACTCTCTTCCTGCTGATAACAGCCTGGTCATCTGCCTCCCCTCCTCCAAGTCTTACCCTCTCAGTGAAGGCTTCCCTGACTAATCCTTCTGTTGTGTAATATGCAAATCAGAGCCACCTCTACCCCTAGATCCTGAGCCCCTCACCCCGCTCTACTTCCTCTTTTCTCCCTAGGGCTTTTCACCTTCTAATCCCCTGCAGTGAAGTGCTAGTAGAAATGACTCCTCCTCACCCCACCCATAACATTACTGATTTGGACTAAAAATGCCCTTTCTTCCTACCTGAGGCAGCTATAAAACAGAAGCAGGTCTTCCCCAGGAAAGGGGAGGGTGTAGTGTGTCAGTGTTGGTGGTGCGTGCACACGCGTGCACATTTGCTGGCATCCATCAGGCTGTGCACTGGGTAGAGGCTCTTTGCTGTATGTAATAATAATGATGATAGTAAGAATAGTAGTAATAACCCAATAAAGCTGACTTAAAAAAGAGCTTGTAACTGTCAACATTGACGCTCGGGTGGGTGTGAGGTGGGCTGATAGTCCAGGTGGAGCATAGTAGTTGGCAGTAAATGTCTACTCAGTATAGTGTAGACTAAGAAATCAGTACAAGTGTAGTCACGAAACTCCACCCTCTGACCTTGGATGTGAATGTCCAGTGTGAAAACCTCAGGTCACGCTTGCTGGCTCTTCTGTTGTCAGACTTACCAGACATTTGGGAGTCAGTTTAGTTTCTTGTTGTTCTGAAGTGCGTTGATTCCTGTTTCACTCCTGTACATGAGTGTGGATTAGAATCTGATGATTCTCAAAATATGCAGTTTTCACCTGGGTAAACAAAACCAACTAAACAAAACCCCTCATCTTTTATGTTTAAAATATAAACTAGGAAAAGAGCCTCTTTTCATCTGAAGAGGTGTGAGTCTGTACTTAAGAATCATACAGTGTTGTAAATCATTGTTACTTCAACAAAAAATAATACAATAAAAAATAATTATTTTTTTGAAAGTGCCTGAATTCTTCTCACATTCATGTAGGAATGGACAAATAAGAAAGCAGCTGGCGGACTCCCAAAAGGTGCACCCTCAGGTTTCCACAGGCACCCACTCCCACCCCACCCCAAATTTCAACTTTTAACTTTTGAAATGAGTTAGGCAAATATCTGATGTGAGGGCGCAAAGAAGTAAAGAGAAAGACGTAATCTAAATTCTGCCTTCTCTGAAATACCCACCAGGACAGTCCTTGGAAGGTCTGAGAAAACCTCTGGGTGTGGCAGTCCCGCTGGGCACGCAAATGCCTGGGCTTCTCCCTGGGAAGGTGTTCAAGTGCCTCTGGAGGTGTCTTAAGTAATTCTAATTACAGAGTGTCTAATACTTTTGTCCAGGTGTACTCCGATTCTTAGATATAGGCAGTTCTGGAGTCTTCCATCAGTGGAACAATCCTCCGGGATTCATTTCAGCTTTAATTGTTCTAAACTCTCAGAAACGTGCGGAGAGCCTGGAGCTCCGCACTCAAGGTATCTAGCTAGTAATCATGAGTCTCTGGCTTGAAGCCAGGAGGTCACGGTCATCCTGTGGATCTCGCCACAGCTCCAGTTCTCATTCTTTGGGCTTTTTCCATCTTTTCAAGTGTAAAGTACTCAAGAAGATTTCTGTCTCTTTCTCTATTTATACTGCTAGCAGTTTGTCCAGTTCCGTAATCCTAAAATCTGTTTCCTCATTTGTTTCTCTAGACTGTCTAGTGATACATTGTGATTTTCATGCTCAATAATTCTCCTTTCTGATTCTTTACATCTTACGGATATTTTTAGATTGCTGCCATGTCCACCTCTACCACCCACTGTTGCTCCCTACTGGGTCTGCTCAGCCAAGCTATACATATTTAATTCTTCTAATCTTTCTTTATCTACCAGACCCACCAGCCTCTTAAAATTGTGTTGCTCTTCTTTAGACCTCCTCCTGATTGTTGATGCCCTGTGACCTGCAGGCTGTCTCTTGGAGATGGTGTTTGAAGGCACGGCTGGCATCACAGCTCAATGTCTCCTGCCTAGTAAAAATAAACACCACGGAGGGAGGATTTGTGTTGTAATCGTTAAGGTTTGTCAAGCCCTTCCTGTTTTCAGCCTTCTGAATGCATAGTTAGATTGCACTTCCTGTCCCTTAGGATTGGTAGGACTAACTCTGGCAAGTGGATTATGAGTGACGAATTGCTTCCAGACCAGTGCAAGACCCTCAAGTGCTGTGTTCACTCTGAAACAGCCACTGCAAGTGTCCAGAAGAATGGCATCTGTAGTAATCTGATTCCTTTAGTGACTCCAATGAGCTGAAAGCCCCTGCCAAGCCAAGTAACAAGGACAAAGAATATACTCGTGTTGTTTTAAGACCCTAAGATTGGAGAGCTCACACCGACTGCCCTGGTCTAATAGACATGGGTCTGAGACCCCTGTATCAAGTCACATCCAGCAGCCGCTTACGATACAGTTTTGAGTGTATAACACAGCAAATCTTCACTGGCTACAAATACCAAGTCAAGGGTTGCCTTCATGGCCCCTTGTATTTTGAAGCACCAGCCGTTCCATAGTTCTTGAGATTTTTAGTCTACTGATCTGCTTTCTCTGGCCAGGGAATGAGTCCTACTCCCCTGCGTGTCTCCAGTTCAACAGAAATCTGGTTCAGAAGAGGTGACCTAAGAGAGAAAAATTAAGTCTCCCCCAAAATCTCCAATACGAGAGTTTCAGAGCCATGTCAGGTGTAATTTAGCACATCACATCTTGGATTCAGATACTGTGACAGCAGCAGGGAAAAAATAAGTGTCCTGGGACTTTTTCTTCTAGAATATCATTTCATGGCATGCAAATCACTGCCTCTACAGTTGGCTGCTATTTGATATTTCTATTTAAGAATAAAATCAGTGAACTTCTTTTCTCCCCCAGAGGAATAGGTTAACATGTTTCTTTCAAACTTAGATAAAATGAAATATTTTAAATAACCTACTAAACTACTCTCAAGTATTCCAGTTATGATTTAGTATCACCTTGGTTCACTGCACTTTCAGTTTATATATACATACCCATTATGTGCATTATAGATCATTTATATTATAAATATATATGAAATATAAATATGTAAATTAAAGCAACGTAAGTGGATTTTAATATTATGATTACTTGTACTTTCTATCATAACTACTCTCATTTCTCTGTTTTTATTTACTTATCGTGTGTGTAGAAGAACTGAGGAGTAGGCCAGAGATGTAGGGGGGGTGAGTGGGTTCAGAGACAGAGTGAGGAGCAGAACAGATTTACTGAAATACACTGCTGAGAGGAACAACAGGAGAGACAGGAGAGGTCTGCTGTGCCATGTGGGTTAGCTCCTTGCTGGGGATCAAACTTAGGCTGTAGCGGTGATAGTGCTGAGACTTAACCCCTAGACCACCAGGGAGGCCCTCTGTTTTGTTTTTAGTCTTTGTTAGGTAAAAATATTTTACCTGCTGGAATTTACACTGCACATGGAGTTTTCATTCTTTGTACTTCACTTGCTATCATTTCATGAATTGTTTTCTCTAGTTCTACAGTCTTCACTCATTTTCTGCCATTTTCATTGAAATAACTTTCATTAGGTTGAAATTCCAATGGGTTCAATGGTGTGAAATGACCATTTATAAGTCAAAATAATTGAATAACTATGAGTCAACATAAGACAATTTTAATTTTTCCTCAGTATTGAGCATGCCAATTGTTTCTAGGTTTGAATTTCTGAATAAATCTGCTTTAAATGTCTTTAAAAATCTTTAATAATACCCTGATTTAATGTATATTTCCAGACATGAGATGACTGCCTAAAATGTTTGCTCTTCCCCTTATTCCTCTCTGGTGAGCTCCTGTGTGTATAGACTTTGAGATCCTACTCAAGTGGTCACTCTTTGAGTACATATCCATGTACCCCTAGAGTACACTGCAACACTGTGCATATTTTGAAGCACCAATTGTCCCATAATTCTTGAGATTTCTAGTCCACTGGTCTGCTTTCACTGGCCAGGCAATGAGTCTTACTCTCCAGCCAATCCCAAGTGTTGTTAACAGGCCTTGGGACACAGGAAGTATATGACATACATCTGTGGAGTGGTGTGAATAAAAGGTTGAGCACACTTCCAGGCACACAACATATCCAGGTGATGTTTGGTATTTGTTGCCAGAGCTGTTGGTCTCAAAGCAGAGCTCAGAGAAGCTCAGGTTCTTTTGCTTATTTTTTTAAGGAGGTAGGAAGTGTGCTTTGGGCTAATTGACACAAGTAGGCACCAGTATCTTGTCTTTTGTACCTGAGCCTTGTCTGCTGCCATGACTATATCTTTGCATCATATTGTGCTAAGTATCTGACATTTTCCCCTTCCTGAGCATTCGTCTTAAACTTCTCTTCTCTTCCCCAAGTCAAATCTCCTTGCTTTACTTTCATCGTAATGTCTCTTGATTTTATTGATTCTTTGAATAGAATTGCGCTCTCCAGTCTGTGTATTATTTTTTTCTCCCAGTTTGGTCTGTTTAATTTCCATCTTCTTTATTTCCTCTTGGGGAACCACAAATATTGGGACCTAATTATAGTCCTGGATAATTTAGACTATAAGGTAGGGCATAGGAATCAAATGCTCTAGTTTGTTCTTTAAGACCCAGAGACATCCAGGTAGGGAGCATACTGGAATTCCTAGTAAGGACTATTGATTTTTGAGCCCTCATGGGGAGCTCATACTACATATAAGCAATACCTTTCAATACCGCTTTTCTGAAAACCTGTGTCCCTACTGATGCTAATTGTTAGCTGTGTCACCTTGGGCAAGATCCGTAACTTCTATAAGATGGACCAGGATATTTATAGCTACTGTATAAAGAAGATAGGATTAAATAAAATGATGTATTTAATATTTAAACTCAACACAGAAGCTGGCATGGCATCAGCCCTTCATGAGTATTGCTATTCTCTTAATATTGGATTGTATCCTTGGTTCATTATATACTAATTGTTAACTTGAGAAAATCTGCATAATGCCCACACATGCACATTCAGCAGACTAAGAATTTTTATATAAGGGCTCATTTGAATAACATTCTCAGTGAAAGAATTAAAGATAAGATTAGGACAGGAGGAAAACATGGACAGTGGACTCTCATGGAAAAGAGCTTTGCACACGTAACAGGAACTTAGGTTTGTATCAGGTAATCATCCTACTGGGTGTGAAGCCAGTCACTGGATTGTCTTTCTGTCGTTTCTCTTTCAATGTCCAAATGTTCCAGCGTAACATACTTAGGTTGTTTCCAGGTATTAAAATACTTACACACTTCATGTCTCTTTCACCTCTTTCTTCTCTTCCCTCTCTCCCTGTTCTTCCGGCTCCTCTTTCTTCTTATCCTCCTTCTCCTATCTTCCTTTTCTTCTCCTCTTCTTCCTTTTCCTTTTTAATTTTTCTCCTATATTGAGATTTAAAAAAAATCAATGCTTTGAGCAATAGGTAGGGATGACTGATAATAATCCAAAATCAAAATGGTCACTTCAAATCACAACATTGAAATGAGATCAACAAGATGAGGCTGACTAGCAATTAACATGAATTCCCCACTTTATGTTCCAGGAGAGCCAATCAAGGATATATAATAGTAAATAGAACAACTGACTTAACTGACATTCAATCCAGGGGATTATCAACTATGAGAATAGTAAAAGTCAAGAACTTTATGTGAATGAAAAATTTACATATTTACATGTATCTTACAAATTTACATATATCTCTATATAAAGCTTTAGATGTTTTCTTAATTACTAGTTGTAGGCTGTTCATGAAATTTTCTTGATAGGATATATTTTAAAGAATAAGTTGATAAACAAGAGAGAGAGAGAAATATGGATAGTTTGTAGTCTAAGAACACTAAATGATAAATACAAGAAATAACTAATTAGAGACAACAGTGCTGGAAGGAAGAGGTGTATTTCCTTAAAAACCCACTATTCAAATATTTATTGGGAAACTGAATATTCACCTGAATTCCTGCACTGAGCAGTTATAGGTAAATATACTAGATAACTTTAAGCTCTCTTTCAACTCTTGGAATTACACTATCCTAGTAAAAGCAAACTTGAACTTGTATTTTAAACTTAATCAAATTAGTAAATATGCTTCTTAGCTTCAGTATCTAAGTACAATAGAAAATGCTCTAGCAGGAAATGTTATGACTAAAGGAAGCTAACTGACAGGAGAAAAGTAGAAAATGGGCTCTGAGATAGGTGAATGGTTTCACAAAGACTTACGTTGTTTATCTACTATGGTGTAACAACTTACCCTGGATCTTAGTGGTTTAAAACAATATGCTCTCCCCCCTCCCCAAAATCGTACATTGTTTTTGTATGTCAGGAATTTGAGAGCAGTTTTGCTGGTTTTGGCCCAAGGGTTCTATGAAATCAGTCAAAATATTGGCCAGGGCTGCAGTCATCTGAAGGCTTGAATGGGGTTGGAGGATTTACTTCCAAGATGGCACATTTACATGGAGGGTGAGTTGGGGCTGACTCTTGATGGGTGGCCTCAGAGCCTCACCAGGTAGACCTATTTCTGAGTGTCCTTATTATATGGTAGCCTGTTTCCTCTAGAGCAAGTGATCTAGAGAGGAATCTAGGTGGAATCTACAATGTGATCTAGGTGGAATCTACAATGTCTTATATGACCTTGCCTTGCAAATCATGCCTCATCATTTCCGTTATGTTCTATTGATCATACTCTTTGATGCTTTTCAGTGTGGGTGGAAACTAAACAGGAAAGTGACTACCAGCATCTGGGAATCACTGGAATTTATTCAGAGCCAACTATCACAGGGTACTTTCCAACCCATTTTTACTTTTTAAGCACAATATTAAAAACAAGTGATGGCCAGACTGGATTAAAAGATCAGAATGATTCCCCCACTACCACTTTTTATATGTGGCATGTAAGTAAGAATTGGGCTTTCTTTTTCATAATTTTTCTTTCAAATTAATTATATTCAAGGCATTGGCCATTGGCTAAAGTTAAATTAAGTGCTTCTAACTACACATCCAGTTAATGGTGTTAGCAAGGCTTAAACCCCAGACTATCTAACTATCAGTTGGAATGAATGGTAATTCCTCCTTATAGTCCTAGTTTTCTTTCCACTAATGTGAAATTGATTTCACTGAACTTGAGAAAATAGTGATTACAAAACTATCTATTTCTCTGGAAAATCATGCACTGGTCTGACTCTCAAACCAGAAACTCATGAGCACAAAATAGAACTTGCTCTGTTTTCTAGGATACAACTTAATATTTACTACCCTTGTCCCACAAGGCCAATGGAAAACTTTGACCTCCATGAGCCCTCACCACGCCCTGTCTAGGTGGTGCCAGCGTTAGACAAGGAACAGAGACCACAAGATCAACAAAGTCCCTGTGATATCCTTTGCCTCACAAGCTTGAGGACTTGTGACTTTACGAGGCTTCGGAGTCTGGCTTGGGGCAAGGAAATGTTTGTTCAAAGTGTCCATCTACCCCTGCCCCCATGCATAGTCATCTCCCCTCTAAACTCCCTGTGTCTCCTCTCCTGCACCCTCCTCACCAGCTTGAGATCCCCTTCCTGAACTACCCTGAAGCTCTCAGAATTTGCTGACTATCCATAGCCTTGCCAGGAATGTTGGGTTCCTTGCTCCTGTGTTGCATGTACCTTTCCTCTTTTCTTTCCTCTACTTAACCTTGACAAGGCCTCTACCTGCTAGTAAGGAGAGCCCTTCACTTCCTGCTACAATTTAAGAATTTTGTGAAGACTACAGTCTTGCTCTGTCCTTATCCATCTCCCTGCATGGATGTTAGGCTTTTAGTGACAAATCCAGGAAGACTTGCAAACTGCTCGCTCTCCCTTGCACCCAACCACATGTTTCTTCAGTGGCAAAGGACACAAACTAGACCACTTAGTGCAAACCAGACCAAGAAAATGAAGGAATAGTTTTGTGGCTTCTCAAAGTATCTAAGAGCTTTTTGCATTTTCATCTTTTCCCTGTCCCTGGGACTTAACATCCGCTGACCAAATTGGCTGTGCTTTTCTTGCTCCAGGCAGTGGCCTTCAACTGTAAAATTACTGTGTTCTGATTACTATTCCGAGGCGAAGTTCATATTTGAAATTAAATGTCATTTAGTTGTATGTGGAAGGATAGCATCCAGGCAACAGACAGGTTTTCATTAATTTCCAAGATACTTTTAGGAAGACTCAGATAGGGAAAGTTTCAAGTAGCTAATTATATCCAAGAGCTGACTGACTATGACCACACTGTATTGAAGGTCTAAGTCATTAGTTCGTGTGATTCTAGCATATTCATAAAACTATAGTGACTCTGCAATTTCCTGACTTCCCATTATTTATATGTACGCCTGGCAGATTTAATTTTCCAGCAAAGGCTGTGATAATATCTTCCATGCCATGTGCTTGTCTTTAAATATGAAATTTCCAAATCCACAGCTTTGAGAGATAGAGTCTATGTCCCTTTTTCTTTCACCTAGTCATAGATTTTCCACTGAATGCAGTGCAGAAGGTAAAAGAGTCTGGTTGTTAACATGATGCCTCCTGAGGCATTAAAGGAGGAGCAGTTTCTGCGTAGCTCTCTCTCAGAACACTTGCTCTTGGGGCCTGTCCAGAGGAAGTCCAGGCCATGTGAAGAGCCCACTTGTGAGTGTTCTATCTGACCTAGAACCTGTGTCACCCTCCAGAGCTGCTTGTGGGGAAGCCTCCAAGTGACTCCAGTTCCAGTTGTTATCTGGCTGCAACTTCAGGGGAGACCAGGAATGAGAAGCCTGTGGCTGAGCCCACTCAGTGCCCAGAACCGTGAGAGGTAATAATAATAAATGATGTGCCGATTTTTCAAGGTAGTCTTTTTATGCAGACAGAAGACTAGCACAGCCCACTGGCCCACGGGCAGAAACAACCTTGGGTTAGACATGTCCACCATTGTTAGAATCACCTGCTTATGGTTTTGATGTAGCTCCAGCTGCTAATTTTTTTCCATCTACCCCCTTATCATGCTACAAGTACTTAAAAAGCTTAAGAGATCCCTGCAAAATGATTTTCAACTAGCTATCCAGATTAATGTATTTTCCCGGGGCACCAAGAAAGGCGAGAGTTGGCCTTCCTGTGGGAGTGCACATCTCTGCACAGCTGCAGATATTGTGTGATTCATTTATGGACTCACTCCATGGGACTGTGGGGAGAAAACTCGCAGAATGGACAGCTAGAATCCTGCTGTGGGCTCAAACAGATGAATCTGAGAAGTGCTCAGAATTCTGTTCATTTTGCAATCTGTCTCCTCCTGAATATTTCCCTTAAGTAGTAAACTATCCAAAAGGGGCTGGGTAAATAGAGTAAAAGGCATCAATTGTATGATGAAGAATGGAATAAGACTTTAGGGGTGAGTTTACCATACTGGATACAGATATATATAAAATGATGCACCCCTGATTCCTGTGCAATGTTGTGATCTAGTGTTAATACATTTTTTAAGTAGTAATAAACCATCAAAATACAGTGGCATGAAACAGCAACCATGTATTTAACTCACTGTTCTGTGGGCAACAGTTTATACTGTGTTTAGCTAAGCAGTTCCCGGATGGACTTTCTCATATGCCTGTGCTCAACTCCAGTAAGGCCTGGCTGATGACAAGGGCACTGGAGGTGATTGGCCACATGTCCCTTTTTGTCCAGCAGGCTCGCCTGGGATGAGTCACATAGCAGCAGGATATTCCAAGAGGAGAGCAGGCACATGTAAGCATTTCTACCATATTCCATTGGCTAAAGCAAACCATGATAAGGTCAACCTAGATGCAAGGGGTGGAGAAATAAACTACATTTTGATGAAATGAGTTAAAAAGTCACATTGTAAAGGACATTGGATCCAGGAAGGGGTAAGAAAAATCCATTTTTGCAACCACTTAGTCTGGTCTGATCTGACCTTTGTGCCAGTTCTGTGGATCAGGCTGTAAAGGGCAATCTAAGAAGTAATAGAGCTGCATGCTAGACATTTACTCATAAGTTCAAAGTCACACACAGGTAAAATATACCTCCATTTGTAAGCAGTTTTCAAGTGACATATTCTATAGATATTTACTTCCATTTTTGTAATACCCACTCCTGATATAAAAATTTTCTCTTCAGCACCCTGATTTCATATGGCTAAATCACGTGGATTCTTCTTCAGCTGAGTTTTCACAGAGTATTAGTGATAATAAAACCAATATGAATGGATAAAAAAGGCAGAAGTAATATCAGTTCTCAGATCCTTGATGGTAGAATCAGAGAATATCACACTTTCAGCACTAGAAGGGAGTTTCAAGCAGCGTTTCAGCTTTCATGGAATAGATTAATTAACAATGATGTGTGTGTGTGTGTGTGTGTGAGAGAGAGAGAGAGAGAGAGAGAGAGAGAGAGAATGGCACACAAGAAATATATGAGAAAAAACTTAAATTTATTGTCTCAGGAACCATATCTTGCAAACTCTGAGACATAGAAATGGAATCAAACCTTAATTAACACTTTGATTTTTTATTTAGTAAGAGGCTAGTTCTTGTTTGGTGATTGCCCATCACTATCATTTTCATAACTATCATTTGATCACTGCGTGATGGTTCCACAATTAGAATTACGTAATTATGTAACCATCTCCCTGAGTTTAGATACTTACATTGTGTCTACTTTCTTATCACAAACAGTACTGCAACAAACACTTATGAGCGCAGTATGTTCTCTGCAACTCCCGTGTAAACTGCGGAGGCCAAAGAGAGTTGATGGTCTTAGTGTGGCCAGTGCGTAGGACAGTGCCTGGTGCCGAGTAGGCATCTACAGTGCTTTTTAATATCTTTCCTCACATTTTAAACTCTTCACTTAGGAAAGATTCCTAGATTTCTATGCCTCCAAAGTGCTCTTATGCAAGTATTTCCTCTAAGGGAACAAACCACATACACAGTTTTTCTTCCCAGGTGGAAAACTTGATAGAGAACTATTTGTTATACTTCCTTATACTTTTGTTTTCTGGCAAAAAATAAGGAATGGAATTTTACTGGGATTGACCAGACAGATAAGGGGGGAAGAATCAGCATTTCCTCTTGCCTACTATGTGCCTGGCACTGTGCTCAGCATGATACTGGCTTCCTCTCACATCATCTTCTCGACTCAGAAAATGCTCCAACAAGCTAGCCTAAAAAAAAGGAATCGTGACAAAAAAAGAGGTACGGAGGTATCACATTCCCAGACTTCCAACTATACTACAAGGCTATAGTAATCAGACAGCATGGTTGGATTAAAAATAGTCACAATGAAATTCAGCGAAATAAATTCAGCATCCAGAAATAAATCCACACTTATAAGGACAGTTAATCTATAACAAAAGAGTCAAGTATATGCAATAGAGAAAGGAAAGTGTCTTCAACAATTGGTGCTGGAAAAACTGGGTAGCCACATGCAGAAAAATGAAACCAGATCTTTCTTTCACACCATACACAAAATATTAACTCAAAATGGACTAAAGACTTGGGTATAAGACCGGAAACCATACAATACATTGAAAAAAACATAAGCAAAACACTTCACAACATTAACTTCAGTGTGGGAACTTATCTCCAAAACAAGGAAAACAAAAACAAAAATGAACAAATGGGACTACGTCAAACTGGAAAGCTTTTGCACGGTGAAAGATACTATTATTAAAATGAAAAGACATCCTGCCAAATGGGAGAAAATATTTGCCTGTCAGCCATCTGATAAGGAGCTGAGATCCAAAATCTACAAAGAACTCATACAACTCAAAACAAGTATACAAGTAAGCCAATCAAAAAATGGTCAGAAGAGCTAAATAGACACTTTTCCAAAGAATACATACAGATGGCCAACAGGTATGTGGGAAAAATGCACAGCATCACTTATAACTAAAAGCACAATGAGATGCTACTTTCTACCTGCGAGAATGACCCACATCAAAAAGACGAAAAGAGCAAGTGTTGGCAAGGATCTAGAGAAAAGGAAGCTGTGTACACCACTGGTGGGAATGTGGACTGGTCCAGCCCCTAAACAAAACAGTATGGAGTTTTCCCCAAATAATAAAAATAGATACACCCATATAATCAAGCAATTCCGTTCCTTGGTACTTATCTAAAGAATGCAAAAACACTAATTTGAAGAGAGATACATGTACTCCTATGTTCAGTGCAGCACTATTTACAGTAACCAACTTAGGGAAACAGCCAAAGTGCCCAACAATAAATGAGTGGATAAAGAGGATTAAGAGGAAGAGGATATAGACACAATGGAATACTATTCAGCTATAAAAAGAGCTGAAATCTTGCCATTTGAGACATGAATTGAACCAGAGGGGATTATGCTAAATGACATAAGTCAGAAGGAGAAAGACAAATAATGGAGGATTTCATTCATCCAAGTGGAATATAGAGTAACAAGGCCAAGGGGCAGACAAAACTAAACCAAAAGAAACTGTAGAAATAGAGCTATAGAATTGAGACTACTAGAGGGACTGGGGGTGGGGAATGAAAGAGGGAGGGGGCTCAGTGTCTACAGAGGAGGACTGTGGGTGCTTTACTGATGGGTGTAGTGTCATATACCTGAAGAGGTGTGAACCTGGTCCCTTAAATTATATACAGTGTTGTAAACCAATGTGATTGTAATATGAACAAAAATTAAACAACAAAACCAAAAAACCCTTCCAATTTGTCTTGTGTTCATCAAAGTTTTCAGCTGAAAACTAGGATGTTAAAACCTAAGGCTTTTAGTGCCCGTTCAGGGAAGATGGTGTCTGGGGGCTGCTGGCTGGTTCTGTTGGGCTTCTGGACTGTGTTATCATCACCTGGTCCCTCTGTGCAGATTTTTAGGGAAAATCCACTTCCTTCTCTGTGTGATAAAGCCAAATACTTAGTCTCCTCGGCTGTTTAATTCAGTCTGAGCTTTCGGGTCTTGGGGAGATTCCAGGGCTTCCCTCTGTGAACACTCTGTGCTTTGGGGAGGCTGCAGAGGCCTCTGCTGAGCAGTCTGTTCTTTGACATCATTCTCAGCCTCGCTGTGAGGTCAGCAAGGTCGACTTAGGCCTTCCCGTCTGCTGCGCCCGGCGGGCCTGTCCTGGCCCCGCCCCAGCCATGTTCAGTGCATCCCAGCATCTGCGGACTGTCTCAAACCACTTCCATTTTGGAACCTAGAAGGAGCAGCTGGGCAATTTGTCAATTTTTTTTTCCTTTTTTCTTTTGTGCAAACCAGAGGAGTTCATAATAATCTGTTCTATGCCTGGGACCAGAAGGATTTGACTTTCCTTAATATTCCTGCCTATTTTCTGCTTTGGGCAGCTGATACTTCTATGGCCCCATTCATTGGAAAGGAAGCCTTGCACTCTACTCTGATAGTGACTACACCCTGATTCTCACCGAAGTCCTTCCAGGACAGTTTCTGTGTTACTCTTTTCCACTCTCACTTTGATTGCATAGCTTGACTTGGCATAAAACTGATCCTCTTCTTATTTTGTTCCTTGAATGTCCCCACCCTATTTCCTTCACTGGAAGATAATGCCCATCTGATGTCGTCGTAGCTCTCTCCACTGGGGATCCCTGCAAGGCCCCTATCTCTGTGTATCCCGCTGACTTCTGGCTCACTGTCTTTGAATCCTGGGCCTGGGCTCAGTGCCACAAGTCAGTGTATCCAGACACCGAGCATTTTTCCAACACCTGAGAGCACGCACAAGGTGAGAACATACTAGTGAGTTATACTAGGTTTTTGCACTGTTTATACAAGTGTTTGCACCATGATGCCCTGTCGTTGACAGCTACTGCATGGTGCTTCTTTAGTAAGGAATAATGATCCGTAGCTTTCCGTCTCGCAGAGTCTCTTTTGATGACATTTTAACTTTGGCAGAAACCTGGACATATGGAACATTCAGGTCTTATTCCACTTCTGTCTCTGTTTATGAACGTAAGGCATCTTTTTTGCCTTAATCTTACAGATTCGGTCTTCGGCAGTGGTATACATGGTTGAGAGAGATTGGACAGGAAGTTATTGTGATTTGCAACAAAATGCAAAAATAAACTTGACCCCATTTCAGTCAGGAAAGCACTATGCACTTTGTAGAAAATTCCAGGCACCGCCTGAATGCTCACTGATTGGCCTGCTGTGGGCATGGCTAATAGAAGCCGGTCCTTTCTCCGAGGCCCCTTGAACACAGAGGCTGCCTGCAAGTGCCACCTGAGGAAATGCATCATATGTCTGTGCACCCTCCTGGGGTTCAGTGAAGTGAGACTGAATATGCTTTGCAGGTTGGCTGGGAGAGCGCAGGCCTTGAACTAACTCTCTGGTGCCCTGTCCTGGATGAGATTGTTACTCTGGTGTTTCTTGGGATTGTGATCCCCTCCTCACCACAGTCTTAGAGTTGCTGTGAGGTGCTTAACCTTCTAGTCTTGGTTGTTTTTTTTTTACCTTGAAAGCAAGTCCTGGCCCAGCCATTTCTGACTTTTCTCAATTATGTGCAGTCTCTTGTAGGATAAATACAAAAGTTAAAAGCACTCCATAGTAGGGTCTTCCTGTTGGCGCAGCAGTTAAGTGCTGCACTGTGGAGCTGTCAGCAGCGGCAGTGATGCGAGTTCAACACCCGGCAGGGGAGATTCCCACATGGCATGGCAGACCTCTCCTGCCCGCTGCTCTCCTCAGCAGTGTATTTCCGATGATCTACCTGTTCTGCTCCCTGCTCTGTCTCTGGTGAACCCTCTTGCTGCCCCACACCTCTGGCCTGTACCCCAGCTTGCTTGCATGCATAAATAAATTAATCTTTTTTTTTTAAAAAAAGAGATCATTGGGAGAAAAAGCTACAATTATATGTGTGTGTGTGTGTGTGTGTGTGTGTGTGTATGCACACCATAATAGCATCCATGACTTTTTTCTTTCAGAGCCACTTTTCAAAGCCCCACAAAATGAATAAATATATTTCAAGTGCTTTGGAAATGTCTTATCAGGAGAGTTTGGAGCAAAGTATCTTTAGTTGACAGACTGTAGTGGACTTAAACCTTGCACAATTTTTATCTTACAGATTTTCTCCTAAGTTTTTGGTTCAAAAAAAGACAAACTTCCATGTGGTGATTTTTCTTTGTTGAAATTCAAGCCATGATGTCAGGGGCATTGATGCCATTTAACAAAACATTGCCAATCTCCCAGTACCCCACTGTTCATGCCAGTGGCCCTGTTCAGCTGACCAGGCTGCGAAGAAAAGATGTCATGTTTCTTTCTTCCGAATTCTTGCCTAGTGGAAAGAAAATTTCACTGTTAGACTCCACAACACTATCATATCACACTTAGATTAAGGACTACCTTTCTAGAAAGCATCTTCTTTCTACCCTTTATGAGATAGTTGAGATGATTCTTTAAAAAAAAAATTCGTTTATTTATTTGCTTATTATTTTCCGCACCATCATCCCTTGTGTCCTCTTGTTCCTTTCTCTCCCTCCCCTCCTTAACCTCAGTGCTCTCAGGATTGTATAAATGTCCACTGTTTTTTTTTTTTTAAGATTTATTTATTTATGCATACAGGCTGGGGTACAGGCCAGAAACTTGGGGTGGTGAGAGGGTTCACCAGCGACAGAGTGGGGAGCAGAACAGGCAGATCGACGGAAATGCACTGCTGAGGGGAGCAGCCAGCAAGGCAGAAGAGGTCTGCCGTGCCATGTGGGAATCTCCCTGGCTGGGTGTCGAACTTGCGTCGCTGCTGCCGACAGCTCCACAGCGCAGCGCTTAACTGCTGTGTCGCCAGGGAGGCCCCATGTCCACTGGTTTTTGAAAGGGTTTTATATTATCAAAATTATCTGCTGTGTAAATGTCCAGTATTTGTTTTTAATCATTCCGATTTACTTTGCTATATACATAATTCTCTCAAATTTCTTCCACTTTGTTGAAAATGGCTGCATTTCATCATTTATATGGCTATATAATACTCCATGGGATGGCTACACCATATCTTCTTGATCCAGTCATCTGTTCATGGACATTTATACTGCTTCCATATTCTAGGCTAATAGATAATGCTGCTATGAACATTGTGGAACACTGTGTTAGTGATTTCATATTCTTTGAATAGATGCCCCAAAATAGGATTGCCGTATTTCTGCTTTTAGTTTTCTAAGGTAAATCTAGATTGCTTTCCATAATGGTAACCCCCATTTACAATCCTATAGTAGGGTTTCCTTTTTTCCACACTCTCCAATACTTGTTGTTGGAGGTCTTTTTGATATGGACCATTCTCAGGGGCATGAGATAGTTTCTCATTATAGTTTTAACTTGCTTCTGTCTCTTATTAGAAGTCATGATAAACATTTTTTCCTATGTCTTTTGGTCTTCTGGATAGCCTCTTTGGTGAATCATCTGTACATATCTGCTTCCCATTTATTAATTGGGTTGTTTATTTGTATTGGTATATGAACTTTTTATGTATCTTGAATATTAATCCCTTATCAGCCATGTAGTGTATAAATATTTTCTCCCATTCAATAGGATATCTTTTTAATCATCTTGTATTTTCTTTCTCAGTAGAGAGATTTTTAACTTGAAGTAACCCCAATTGTCTATCACTAACCCCCTTGCCATATGGGTTGAGTCACTAGAAATATCTTTATCATTGATATTGTGGAATAGAGATGATCTCTGTAGCTGTGACTTTCCATAGCACTCTCTCTATATCTTTAACAGCAGACTTAGACTCTTTCTTGTAAGTGTCTGTTTATGTGTTTAACTCTCACATACTTTGATATTCCTGAGGGTGGAAACCACATGCTATTTAATCTTCCCATTGTCTCACACAGGTCATGAAACAGAGTAGGTGCTTGATGGTGATGAAAAAAATCATGCTCTGCCTCTCCATAGATCCAGAAGTGTAAATGAGGCCTCCTTTGAGGAGTGTTCTCCTCACAATATAGCAGAAGTTCAACAGCAGATCATTTGAAGCCACATGTCCATTTACTGACCAATGTCATTGCCCAGCGCACTCACAGACAGGCCTGCACACAGCTCCTTCAGCAAGTCGGGATGTGCGAGGCCACAGGACATGTTACATTTGAACAGAATACAGTCTTTCTCAGAACATCTACTTGAGTGCTAGTGAGCGAGGACAGTAACCACCGGCCAGTTCGCCGTTCCTGGCTGGAGTATAATACTTAACCCAGCTTTCTGTATCCATTGACTGAAAGATTAATAAATTTTGTAACTAGAACCCCCTCATTTCCATGTAGCAGTTCCTACAGAATAGGACAAGAAATATAAAGATGTCCTGAGTGTTGGACCCTTCCAGGATGCCCCTTTGGCAAGAGTGTAATATAATCCACTTGAAAAGTTTCTAATGGGGTCTCCGGTCAATTTGGTCACACTCTGGGAGGCATCTCTGTGGTGGATGAGCCAGTGAGTCTTGATCCATTAGTTGCCTGAATCCCATCACCAGCGTGGCTTATTCACCCTCAAGGAGTCATGAGCAGATCCCAGCATATGGGATATATTCTGCCATACACCATGCCCTCCCCTTGCTACTTTGGAGACACTTGCTCAGGAAATTTTTTTTCAAGCTTTATTGATTTGGCAACCATTTATGTAACTACCTAATTTGGGAAGTACAACTTCACACCTCCATATGTGCACATGCCTCACCTGCCACCAACTTATGAAATATTAAATCCAAAAAAGTCGAATAAAGCACAAAGTCTTTGCAGATTATGAGGAGTATGAAGTGTTCTGCTTTCAGCCTGTCTCTCCTTGGCAGGTGAGAATGCTGAGAAGATGGGCTTGACATGGCCCGCATTTTAGTCCAGAATTGAGACTCCCATAGCTTAAGAATAGCAAGGTCACTTGACTGCAATGTTCATTTCCCCATTGGCATGAAGCTTCAGCGCACACAGGTCCAGAGACTGGAGGGGACTGACAGTACCAGGAGTGAATAGGAACCACTCTGCCTTCCAGAAAAAGAAAGAAGAGTCTTCTTCTTGGAAGCAAAAGTTGTTACCTTTGCGGTTAAACTTGCCCCAGTCATTAGGTGAAAAGAATCTGTGTGTATTATTCTAACAACAAAGCAATGGCAGCAAGAGGAAGGCTCCTACGGGTTGGTGAGCCTGGGTGGCTTCTTGGTGCTCTTTGAGTGGGCGGTTTCTGTTCATTTGCAAATGTGATGACATTTTCAGCTTTTTGTACCAGGAAGGAAGCACCTTGGGAAGCTTGTGGTTGAATACATTCTCCCTAGTAGGCAGCAAAAGAGGTTCAGTCCACTTCCTGATGGAGGGTCTAGGGTGAAGGGGGGAGCCAGGGAAAGGAGGGGCAGACAGGTGTATAGCAATGAGGTATTCTAGTTTGAACTGATTCAAAGAAAATTTATTTATTTGCATCCTTTCTCCACCGACTGCAGGAAGAAGGCTTGGAAAATACATAGTCATAGCAGAAAGCGGAGGGGGTAGCTCTGTGCTCTTGACCTAGGGAGCCGACCCAGTAAATGAGAGGGTCTGTCATTAAGCTCCTAGGGACAGGACACCTGGCTAGTTAGCAATTCATTTCAACAGCAAACTGAATGAAAAGGGGAAGCGTAGTGACCAAACCAGCCCCTGTGAGTAGTTAATGAGGCTGAAGATGATTCCGGAATGACTTAATGTGGCAGAAACCGTCTTACAAGATGACTTTGATTCAAGGAAACCTGGGCAGCTGTGATGAAAGAGTAAAGGAAGTTCTCTAATCATCCAAAGCTGTACGTACTCCTCTTACGGGGCAGCCCCACTATAAAATGGGGTGCCTTTGGTCGAAGGTAGGGATGAGGCCTGTAAAAAACTATCTGTGGAGTTTGTACAGGCCGTCCTTTCTCCCCCAACACTCCTCCTGGAGTTAAAGACAGGTGAACCCAGGGGACCCTTATTTGGCGCTGAGTCCACCCCCTCAATTTCCAAGGAGTAAAAGGAACCCTGAGAAAAAGACTCCCATGGACTTGAAGGCTGTTATGAATGTACCGTGATCTGTAATGTCACACAGTGGGCCCAACTGCTGCCCGCCAGGCATTGGCTACAAGCTATGGATCATGCCAAAGTAACTGTAAGAATATTTCCAAAGGATTGTAGAAAGAACTATTGATTTCTCGTTAACCCACTAGCAGATTTTTCACTTACTGCTGGTATAGGGTACATCACTCCTTTGAATAACAGAGTTGTCATCTATAAAATAAAACAATAGTCAAACAACCGGCAAAAAATAACAGTACTGCCAGGGTCTCTACCGCCACATATGGCCGCCTTGACATAAAGGAGGGAAAAAATGCTCCCTCTGGTGGTTGAATTTGAGAAAACAAAACACTTTTCTCTGGACTGGCTTACCTGGGTGGTGGGGGATTGGCTTGGCAAGGAGCTAGATTTCATTCCCTCATTACCCCTTAGCCAGCTTGTTCTGGGAGCAACACATACTTTTGTGTGCACACACCCCTGGGTTTTTGTGAGGCCATAAAGGGGAACATGTGTACAAGTTCTTTGGAAGGTGTAATGCTCCTTATCAACATAAGTCCTAACTAAAATACTGAAAGTGAGATACCACCTCACACCTGTGAGGATGGCACACATTAAAAATATAGGCAACAACAAATGCTGGCCAGGATGTGGAGAAAGGAACTCTTCTACACTGCTGGTGGGAATGTGAACTGGTCCAACCACTATGGAAGGCTGTATGGCGATTCCTCAAACTGCTGAACATGGAGCTTCCATACGACCCAGCAATCCCACTTTTGGGAATCTACCCAAAGGACACAAAAAACACTAATCCAAAAGGATACATGCACCCGTATGTTCATTGTGGCACTGTTCACAATAGCAAAGATATGGAAGCAACCCCGATGTCCAAAAATAGATGATTGGATCCAGAAGATGTGGTACATATACACAATGGAATACTATTCAGCATTCAAAGAAGATAAACACATGCAATTTGCAGTGACATGGATGGAATTAGAGGGGATCATACTCAGCAAAACAAGCCAGAAAGAAAGAGAAAAATATCGAATGGTTTCACTTATAACAGGACTATAGGGAAACCAAATAGGAGAGAGACACTTGGGGGTTGGGGGGAGAAGGAGGATAAGGGCACAAAATGGAGTAGAAAAGAACACAAGGGACCATGGAGATGGATCACAGGTGAATTGGTGGTGGGTTACCCAAGGGAAATACAAACTGTAAAAGTATAAATAACAATAAAAATATATATTTAAAAAAAAATACCGAAAGTGGTGGACTACAGGGAAATCTCTTTATAGCAAAATTGTGCTTCAGTATTTGAGCTGAAACCCTCTATTACTGAGGACTTTATGCCCAAGTCAGCCGTATCTCTGAAAAGGGAGTTTTCAAAACTGAACTCGATTTTCCATAAGTATTTTCTTGGAAAGGTCATTGAAGGATGATGATTATAAAGGTCTGTGTTTCAGAAAACACTCCTGGGAGAACTGTCATTCCTCAGAGGCCATCATAGTGGCCCTCCTTGCATAGGCTGCTAAAAAACTGTTAATCCTGAGGTTCTTAAGATGGCAGCACATCACAGGCAGAGAAACAGAAAGGTAGTCGCTGACCACAAGCTCTTAGAAATAGCACACGTGATTTGTGAGTGATTGGTGGCAATTCCTCCCTGATGACTCTGGCCTCACATACACGGGCAGAATGGTTTGTAAGTCTGCTGGCTAGTTCTCTGTGACTCCTATGTGGAGAGGTGATATTTGTGCTGGGACCTGAATGATGAGAAGGAACCAGCCAGTGTGGCAATCTGAGTATAAAGTATTCCAAAAAGAGGAAACAACTAGTGCAAAGGTCCTGTGGCAGTCACAAATTTGATGTGGTAAAAAGTGGAAATAGATCGGTATGTTTAGATTTTAGTGAATGAGAGAGTTACTGATTGAAAAATGACTGGAGCAACGGACAGAAGTCAGAGGAAGTTGAGTCGTGATTGTCAACTCCTCCCATATATCAGCAATTCACGTGCTTCACTCTCAGAGATTCTAATTCAGTCAGTCTGGGGTGCAGTAGCGGTGTTTGGTTTTGTTGTTGTTCTTGCACTCGTTATGTTAGGTTTGCCCTGTGACTTTTTTAAAAGATTTATTTATGCATACAAGCTGGGGTACAGGCCAGAGGTGTGGGACGGCGAGAAAGTTCACCAGAGACAGAGTGGGGAGCAGAACAGGCAGATTGACGGAAATACACTGCTGAGGGGAGCAGTAGGCAAGGCAAGAGAGGTCTGCCGCCATGTGGGAATCTCCCTGGCCAGGCGTCAAACTGGCGTTGCCGCTGCCAACAGCTCCACCGCGTAGCGCTTTAAGTGCTGCGCCACCAGGGAGGCCCCCTGCCCTGTGATTTTAATCGCAGGCGAATAATCACTGATACAGAGTTTTATGGCCTCTTATAGAAAAATTTGAGTTTTAAGAACAATAGAATGTCACAAAAGGTTTTAAGCGAGGAAGTGACATTATATAATCCCCATGTTTAAAGTGTCATTCTTGCTCCTATGTAGAAAATGGGCTGAAAGAGCAGCCAGGAACAAGAATGAGGGAAACACTCAGAAAATCTTGGCAAATAGCATGGAGTCTTCATCTAATGGAGAGAGAAGTGGGTCACAGAAATGCCTAAAGTGTTTTTTTGCCAGTAGGTTGAATTTGGGAGTGTGGGGAAAAATGAATGTCTACAACAGATTTTGATTTGAGCATCATTTGGAAAAAGTTGATTGACCACAGATTTTTCATTTGATTTGTTGTATTGTGGTGCCCTTTACAAAAACAGAGATATTGAGGAGAAGCATAAAGCAAGTTTTGGAGTGAGGGTTGGGCAGTGAGGAAGTGGCATAAAGCCCATCTTGGCATATTATGTCAGGGCACATGTCAGATCCCACGTGCAGACGTGTGGTTGCCAGCTGGATATTCACAGTAGGAAATAAGAGAAAGATAAGGTCTACGCATAGAAAATTGAGAGCTTTCGTAGTATATTGAAGGTGTTTCAAATCATGGCTTGAGATTTCCTTGTGCGCCAGAGTATTAGGATATGGTGATGCTTAGGGAATTGAGGCGAATGGGTACTTGGCAAATTAAAACTGGGAATAATGGCTGCATGTGAACGTCCTTGTGCTGGTATTGAAATCTTTCCCAAAGTGGGAGAAAAGGAAATTTAGGAGTCTGTTATCTATAAACTCTTCTTTGATCATTTTTTTTTTCTCAAGAAAAATTGGGTGAAACAGGTGTGGTGGCAGTAGGGGTGGCCTGCAGAGATCAACTGTTCCATGACAATAGCCCTTTCGTGTTATAGCAGCTACAGGAAAATCACTGCAGCCTCTTCCTCTCCTGTCCCTCACCCCAGTTTGGATCCCCTGCCATAAAAGGGGTAGGCACTTTGAATTACTGGTTTCCTTTCATTCTGAATCAAGCTGAAAAGTGCCAGTCTCTGACTGAGTAGCTATAGTGAATACCTTAAATAATCTAATGATGTCTTCTGACAACTTTAATACTAGACTTAATGGGGAAAACTGGTCCTGCTGTTAGAGAATGTCTGAAATAGTGGAGAAAAAATGATCTGACTGAGGATGGCCCAGGGGAAGTAAACTCTGCCACCAGTATGGCCCCAGGGCACCAAGCAGCCGTAGGGGGTGGGGGGGTGGGCAGAGGGCTACCTTCCCAGAGATTCCTGGTGACTTTCTGCATCCTAGAAACTCACCTGAAATTTGCCTCCTTTCCTAGTGCTATGTGGATGGCCTGTTGCTTGCTTGACTTAGGGCAACATTCTTCAAGCCTGGAAGGCACCCCCCTGGGAAAACATGAAGGTTTTCCAAACAGCCCACAGTTTGGCTTAATGTACAGAATTTCAAGTTCCAGCTGTACTGTTCCCTAAAGTTTAACTACCTGAGGACTCACCCTCCTCCTATTTTATCAAGTAAGATGAATGTGGTCAGCGCACTGTCTTTGGCACATTGCCCTGTGGTTTGCAAAAGTCCCCCAAGTGCCAAACGTGGGGCCATTTGCAATATCAATGTGGGTGTTGAGGAAATGGATGGCTGTTCTGACTCGGTGATCAACAAATCTTTCTGGAAGTAAAGTTTTCAAGCTCTTTGCTTTCTACAAAATTGAAGGTGGACCTAATTGACTTGTCAGTTGATGGATCATTAAAAATATTTTTGACGATAAATCACTGAGTGATTTTGACATGCAACTTGAAAGTAGTGCATAAGATTGAGTGGCACTGCTATTACGAAACCCCTGTTAGTGTCTGTTTATTCACAAGAAAAAGTTTCTCAGTTCTTAGTAGATGTAAAAATGAAATAGGAGTGTACTTGAGACTGAATCTCACTTATCTGAGGGGTCAATACAGTCACCCATGAAGACATGGAGGAATGGAAGGGGTGGCCATTCAGCTTGTTAAGAGATGCATTTTTGATTTGCAGTTTTAACTCAATTAACAAAATTAGGAATATATTTTTTTGTTTTGATCAATCAACTTTGTCCTCTTAATTGTAATATCTTAACTGAAGTGAAAATGTTTAATACTTAGGATTACTGAAGATTTTTAAAGATTTATGTGTTTACAGACACTTTCATCACAGAGCAGAATGACTGATTAATAAACCATTTTTTAAAAGATTTTATTTACTTATGCATACAAGAGCTGTAGAGGTGTAGGCCAGAGGTACGGGGGTGAGAGGAATCACCAGAGACAGAGTGGGGAGCAGAACAGGCGGATCTAATGAAATACGCTGCTGAGGGGAGCAATGGGCAAGACAGGAGAGGTCTGCTGCGCCATGTGGGTTAGCTCCCTGGCCAGGGATTGAACTCGTGCTGCAGTGGCTGCCATTAGCTTCATAGTGCTGAGACTTAAACCCTTGTGCCACCAGGGAGGCCCTAATAAACCATTTTACTGTGTAAAATTATTTTTCATTAGGATAAAATCCATGAGGAAAATTAAATGGACATGCAATTTGAGAGAGAAGAGGAAGTATGTAAAATTTATAAAAGAAGAGTTGTTCACGTATTTCTTTCTCAGTTGCTAATAACATATCATCATTTAGTGGCCACTCTTTAGCTTCAAACAGTTTTATGATGACAGAAATAAGTATGCTGGGCATTATGTCCTTTACAGCAAGTGAAACATGGAAATGCTTCTTTAGGTACCATCTAAGAAGTGTTTAACTGGATTCATAGCTTTTCAAAAATCACTTAAGGGCTGTAAAAAACATTAGAGGATGACTGGGTTAGAACACTGATCATCTTCTCAGGGGCCATGCGGGTTCCCCTTAGGCCAGGGCCACACATTTTCATCCTAGATGGCCACGTTTGGCCACTGAGCACTGGCTTTGCAGTTTTAGTTCAGGATAACTCCAAAGTGACTACTAGGGCAGAGCATGTGTTTATGTTGATATCTATAGCTACACCGCTATGTCTAGCTACCAATTAGCTAGCTGTACAATTCAGGCAGAATATACCCAGCATAACATTTGCTGTTTTAGTCACCTGTATGGACACAGCTCTGGGCCTTAAGTGTACTCACTGCTGCGCAGCCATCACCACCAGGGAACTAGATGTTCTCAAAATCTACTTAGCGTCTCAAATTTTCACCATCTGCTGAATTTTATTGGTGTTTGCTGACAAAAAAAAACAAAAAACAAAAACAGACTTATGAAACCTTTTACTTCATTTCCTGTATGAGCCTTGACTGAGAGTTTTGTTTATTTTGTGCTGACCTCTAATCCCTGTGTAAGAGAAATATCTCTTAGCACGATGATCATGGAAAGAAGTTGATGTTTTAAATGTTGACAGTAATTGCACTCTTTGTTTCGTTTATCTGCATTAAAAAATCTTCTGACAATCATGCATTCCGATTTCATGAAACTATAAAGCAAAGAGAAGATAAACACAGAACACTCCAGAAGATAAGTTTACTGAGGGAGGTGTGGCTTGGCCTAGTCTTGACCTGTGTTGGAGAGAGTTGAACTTACAGAGTCCTAAGAAAGGGGCCACTTAGAGCCCAGCATGGAGTGACTGGCACACAAATCGGCTCCACTGGGATGGGGGTAGCCAGACAAGGACCATTTGGCTTATGGAATAAGAGTATCATGTGGTACCTTTGGCTAAATGACTTGGTTAATTTTCAGATGTCCCCGTGTTCTTAAAACTGTGGTGCAAGACGGGTATTTAGCACCTTGTGAGCACAGGGCTTTAGCACAGCCCTTCATTAAAAGTCAGACCAACCCATGGAGGAGGAAAGAGGCTATTGCTCCCCTTTTAGGCTGGCAGGGACAGGAGAAAGGACCTTGAAATGTCAAAAGTGTGTCACACATGAGTGCAAGTTGGTATTCTGTCACCAGGCTGCCTAATTGGGTGTGGGTAAGTGGAATTAGAAGGATGAGCATGATTCTCACTTACTCCTTCGCCTCTTTCTCATCACCCAATCTCCACTTAAGGATTTGATAAGAGGAGGTGGTTAGAGGGAGAATGGAATAGAGGAGGAAAACAGACATGGGTTGAATGCCTACTGTGTGCTTTCAGCTCCAGTTCTGTTATCATCGCCTTTTGAACTGGGCCCCTTTTCTGTGCTCCCAGATTTCCCTTACAGATCACTAATAGGATTTACCGTATTCCACTGGACTTTTTCCTTTCTGGACTCTACCTCAACACTATGACTTTCTCAAAAGCAAAGTCATGTATTCTGATATTTTGACAAGGGGTTGGCACTTGTCGGCCCTCAGATGCTACGTGTTCTATGTTAGATGCTGCATTGAATTATTGTAGCAAGACTGGCATAGTGTGTGCCATGTACTGGACTGCTCTCAGTGCCTTCTGAGCTTCCCTACAACCTGTAAAGCAGGCAGTACTATTATCTTGCATTAAATAGGGGCTACTGTGTCACATCTGGGTTGGATAACTCGGCTCTGTTCTCACAGCTGGAAGGGAGCAGAGCTGGGATTTGAACCAAGCAGTCTGCCTTCTGAGTCTGGGCTTTGAACTGTGCTACGATACAGTTTTAGCCACAGAACTGTCAGGTGGCTACTTAAAACCTTACAGCCTTGTCCTGCCAAGGAGGAAAGAAAGTATGAGCTTAAGACAGGCCTCGGACTCAGATTCGGACATGTGCTGTTTAAAGTTTGTATTCCTTATGGTCCAGAGCAATCTGCACACTCTCAAAGCTGGAATCATCATCTTCCGTATTATACTGAGTACACTTGAGGCTAAGGTATCCTTTCTTCAAAAATGTAGGGTGTGTAACCTAAAGTGGGATGTGTGAGAGAGTGGCGACAAGCTGAGCCGTCCTCTGTTAGCTTCTTCTTTTTTTTTAAATATATATATTTTTATTGTTATTTATATCTTTTACATTTTGTATTCCCCTTGGGTAGCCCACCACCAATTCACCCGTGATCCATCTCCATGGTCCCTTGTGTTCTTTTCTATTCCATTTTGTGCACTTTTCCTTCCCTCCCTCTGCATCCCCCCCACCCCCGCTGATTGTTAGCTTCTTATTTAAAAGCATGTGTGTGAGTTCAGTATAGTTCTCTGAATATTAAATTAACATGTACACAGTGTAAAAATTTTGAAAAGAATAAATAAGGAAAAGCCATAATTATCATCACTTTACCCTCCTGACATAATCACTGCTAATTTCTATTCACTGTGTGTGTGTGTGTGTGTGTGTGTGTTTGTTTGTGTATTTAGACTCATAGTTTGTTTGACTTTGTTGAACTTAGCATGATAACATAAGCATTTTCTAAATTCATTCCATTTTCTTTAATAATGTGAGTTTTTTAATAACTTCACAATGAGGGAAAAAAACATAATTTCTTTCATCCTGATTCATCTACTGTTAGGTATTTATATATCAGATAATTTCTTTTGGGAAAATTCTTAAAAGGAAGATGCTTGGATCAAAGACATTTTATGCATATGGCCACAATGTCCTCAAGGAAAGTGGTATGAAATTATTCTGCCACCAAATCTATATGTAAATCACATGTATCCAATCTCTGTTTATCATATTATCTTTTTAAAATTTGTCAGTGAGGCAGATGAAAGACTTTCTCTTCAGTTTTGAAATTGTAATCCTTTGTTCATTTAGCTAGACTTTTTCTGTGTATTTTGGGGTCATTTGTACTTTTGGGAATTGTACTCTCTCATCATTTGCTTTTTTTCCACTGGGTATTTTTTAATTAATCATTTTTCATTAATCAAACTTGTAGGACATCTTTATTTAACTAAAAAGAAGATATGATCTGTTACAGATATTTTCCTAATCATTTATTTGTCTTTTAAAAATTTTTGCATATGGCTGTTTTAAGATTATATAAGTAAAGTCTGAATTTATTTTACAGTTTGTCTCTCTGCTTCTAAAATTTGAATACACCAAAATCAGAATCATATTTACCTGTTTTCTTAAACCCAAGATCGCCATTTTTATATTCAAAACTTTAATGTTGTCATTATTTTGGTATATGGCATGATATAGGTGTTAATTAATCTTTGTTTTTTCTCAACAAAACATATGTTCAAAAGTGATACGTTAAGCATCCTTTCCCCTGTGGCTTTTTGTACAATGCTGCCCTAATTTTTAATTTAACAAATATCTTCTCTACCTCCATTATATAAAGGCCACTGTGCTATGTACATAATTCCAAGGTTCTGCTCTCTAGGAACTTCTAATGGGGAAAGTCAATCTGTTGAATTAACTCACAGGGAAATAAGGGAGGGAGGGAAGGAAGCAGGAAAGAAGAGAGGGAGGGAGGGAGGGAGGGAGGCAGGCAGGCAGGTAGGCAGGAAGGAA
Source organism: Scalopus aquaticus (assembly GCA_004024925.1). Classification (NCBI taxonomy): domain Eukaryota; kingdom Metazoa; phylum Chordata; class Mammalia; order Eulipotyphla; family Talpidae; genus Scalopus; species Scalopus aquaticus. The sequence goes on along the minus strand of PVIJ01009158.1, from coordinate 31,445 downwards.
GGAGAGAAGTCATTTGCAATTGGCCCCAGGGTTTCCGTCAGGATATTGATGAAATCTCATGTGTAGTTTTGATCTGCCCTTGTGGACTGTGCAGAGATGAATTCCCTGAACCCCTCCTGTGAGGAAGGCTGATGTCCTGGCAGCAGGGAGTGTGGTCACCAGAGAATCTCCTATTGTCAAATCCTTCAGAGTCTGCCTGGGCTGCAGAACACCTCACTGAAGGTCATGCCCTCTGGGGGCACCCAGTGACTGAGTGAGGTCGAGGTGAAACAGCCTCATCATTTAGGCCTAATCCAGTACAATTCTGACCAGCAGTATTTGCCCAGAGGTTCCCTCAGGTTGACCAAGATGTTACCAGTCCTACTTTGTAGCTCATTTCCCCCCTTTGCTGGATTCTGCTTCCTCCCCTTTCTCACCCAAGTATAAATCCCTAGTAATATCTTTTTGCACCTCAAGCCCACTTTAGCATCTGCTTCTAGAGAACCTGACCTTCTGAGACCTCTGCAGAAACTAGGGACCTGAGAGAAATCTTTCAGGTGAGTTTGGTGTGCTAAGACATAAGTTGAACATGGTGGGTGCATCAATTAGCAAGTAATATGAATTTCAAATGTGTGAAGATAAAATAGAGGGGCAGAAGTTCAAGTTGGTAATAACTGATGAAGGTGTGCAGGGAAGCGCCTGGCAGTCAGAGAGCATGTGCTGGTGCTAATTTCTTAAGATGTGATGAAAGAACCATAGCTTCAGCCCTTCGTGTCCAAAGAGAAGATTTTTGTTTTCCCTACACAATACAAATAGGATTTCTAAATGAATGCTGTGCAGTGAGGCCTGTGCTTATAGCGCCTCCTGTGTGCCAGGAGCTGCACCAGGTACTTTCTAAGGATATTCTCACAATCTTTACACTGAACATTAGTAATAGCATCCCCATTTTCCTTCAAAAGTTGAAGTATAAAGTCGTTCATGGTGTAAGTGGTAGAGTTAGGATGTGTACCCAAGCACTGCTGTCTTCGAGCTGTGTCTGCCACTTTTCAGCAGTGTGGCCCTGGAAATGACTTTAACCTCAGTTTCTCATTCTCTGAAATAGGCATAATGGTGCCTGTCCCTTAGAGTTGTCTGCATGACTAAGTGAATAATGTAATGTAAAGCCCCTAGCATTTCATCGATCACAAAGGAAAGTCTTTACATATATCAGTCATTATTTTCTCTGCTTTTGACATGCACCTTCACATTATTTGATGTGAAGAAGTGAAACACCTTGACCACAAAGATAGCAAGAGTCCAACGGAGTGGGCAGTGGGGATCCACTTTACTGAGGACTTCCTGGGCAATTGTGTACAATGCATCTTAGAATTGTTCTTCCAAAGGATAAGCAGGTGCGACAGTCACATCCCTGACACTCCTTGGTTAAGGGAGTGATAACTCCCCACACCACTTCAGGCTGCCTTGTACAGACTCCCACAGTTTCAGACAAAGTCCAGCAGCTAAAAGCAGAGATGCAGCCAGGGCTTGAGGCTGCCCCGCCACAGTTGCAGTGGACACCAGAGGTGGGTAGGGACAGAGAGGGAGGAGGGGGTAAGCATAAGGCATGGGGGAAAGGGGTATACAAAACACCTCTGCTGTAGCTGCCATGTAAAAAACTAGCTTTAATTATTCTGCTCCCAACCAGTACAAGAACAATGATGGAGAAACACCCAAAATCTGTTTGACTCAATAGAACTTACATGACAGGAGGTATTATTAGAAATTGTGAAAGTGTCAAGCAGATCTGGGGGCTCGCTGGTCAGGAGCTCAACCAGTGGCTGGCTAGATTGACCAGATCACTTTTAAAACATTCCAACCCTTCCAAGCCTAGGAATCTGACTTCAGGTGTTTACTAAGCACATTCAATTTGCCCTGAAATGTCAGCATCAACTAAAGTTTAAAATCTTTTAAAAAAAAAATTGCATGTTCACCAAACAAAATTTCTCTGGGAAGTTCAAATTTCTTTCCTAAGATATCAGAACTCTAAGAATTCTCACTGTCCTTTGCTCAGATGGGACAGAAATCAATTATCCCAAGCCACCTGCAATAGAGATTGAATTCTGCAGTTCTGGAAGTTGGGAGGTCACTGGGCTGAGCTTTCTTGGCCAGGGCCCAATCACCAGGCCCGTGTGCTGGGGACGACTGCCTCAGCTCACCTTCCATCACGACTTCGCCCCAAACCTTGCCCCCCCAGTACTTTAACGGCATAGACTTTGAAGTCTGTTTTATACTGGGGTCATGTAATGGGCAGAACCCAGATTTCATGCCTACTGTTACCTTCAAGGGAAGTTGGAAAAGATACCCCCAAATTTATAGGTCCCTAGACACAGCAGGGAAGCCAGATACAGCATAATCAAAGGGGTGCCCATCATTCACTACAAGCTCCACCTCAGAGGATGGTTGAGGGGATTAGCTATGATGCCATAAACACTAAAAATTAGTAGTTGCTTCTTAGAGGGGAGGTGACCGACCTTCACCTCAGAGAACACAGGCACACAACTTCACTTGTAGGGCTACCATTGCCATTTTAATCTTCCGCGGCATTAGTGAAATGACTTCTCTGTCCTCTTCATGGGCTACCACCCTCATGACTTTCCCATCACTGGAGACAACTGAGGCTGCACTGTGCAGACTGATTACCGATTTCGCCTTCAGCCAGGATCCTTAGACCATGATAAATAGATTGTCTCCTTGGCAACTATAATTGAAGCTCTCAAAGTTAGCCATGAGCTGCTTCTTATCACCACCACCTATTTAGCTGAGTTCTGCAGCAAGGGACCAAACATCTAGCAGTGTGCAAATCTGGAGGCGCATATGTCTCATAAAATCCACGGGGACTTGCCTTGCTGAGGAAGGAATGGGTTTTACCATTTCCTACTAGAGAAAATTTCAGCAGTATATGAAGCACCAAGGGGCCTACATTTCCATTCAGCATTTCCTCCCTAGGAGACCTAGAATCTCCAGCTGCATCTATTTCACAATATATTCTCTTATAGCGCATTTCAGATCAAGTTGCCTAATTCCCAAATCACATATGGCCTTTTGGGAGCAAAATTAATCATTTCAAAATAACTAGGATCAATAAATGGTGTCTGTTATTTTAATTAAATGAGATAAACGGGGCTGAACTTAAATGAGTTCAAAATGTATTGAATAGTGGGAGGGTATGAATTAAATGTTTCAATATAAGCATAAACTATTTGTAAGCTGTGACATGTTAATGAACATTAAATCTGTTTGAGTAACAGTAAGGTAATAATAGTACATGCAAACCTTCCATGATGGATGTCAATACTATATTTTAAATCATGAATTTTAGAAATTGTCATCTTTACAATTTACCAAATTGATACCTCCCCTTGTAGACTGCAGAGTTTGACCTCAGTTTGAGGTGCTCATCTCCTGAGGATTTTGAAAATCTTAGAGCATACTGAAAGGAAGAAGTGAAGAATGATAGAAATAGAGATAATTTTAACTCATATAAGCACTTAAAAGTCTTTCCCTATCAATTCTCTTGTATGCGCATTCATTCATTTATTCAAGCATTTAATAGACAATGACTGAGTATCTCTCTGAGCCAGGGTGTGTGGCAGGCACTTGGGAATAGAGAATTGAAAAGTCTGTCTTTGCTTCGAGAAACTTCCACAGTAGGGTTATGGCACAGGCAGTGAGGCCCCTCTATATGCTCTGACAATGAGGAAAATGAGACCAGAAAAGATGAAGCCATTTACTCAATAGTGTTTTGAAAGTTTTGAAACTTCAACCAAGTCTCCTGGCTTGTGTAAGTTCAGACATTTTTAATTTATACTTATAATGAATAAGGTTTTTACTTGGCGTATGGACCTCGATTGTTGATTTTTACATCAATCAGAGGGGAAATATTAGGCGAAGAGAAAATGCAATAAATTTCCCCGTGACATTTATTGTCTTCACTCAGTATTTTTCTTCAACTTCATTCACTTTCTTTAACTTGTTTGGATTCCTTTGTGTACTTTAGCTGCAAACACTTTGAATTTAAGTCATTTTTCAGTCTTTTATTTAGAAGGATCTTGCACTTTGCTCTGTGGTTAATATTCTGAATGGTCTTTGCATGTTTATCAGTCGCTGGCATCTTCATTTTAGATACTCGAATGACTGGGCTAACGTTTGAAGCTTGAACTCCGCTAGACATAAACTGGGGTACAAATTTATGACTCACCCTCCTGATGAGAGGCAAGACAGAAGTGTCTCTCAGTAGGCCTGCAGTTCTTTTAGCATATTGTTCCTGAAAATCGCCTGCTCCAAGCAATATCCAGGCAATTTATATAAAAAAATGTTTTTTCCTGCTAGCTGAGAAACTTTGACTTCTTGGTAAGAATAGAGGCAAAATTGGACCCAATTTCATTTTCTGCATACCTAAATTTACCCACAGGCTAGGATAGCTTGACTCAGAGGGAGTTTTCTTCCTTCCTTTCTTCTTCTTCAGAGAAACGTCCAGCCAGGTTCCTCAAGCAACTTTCAGGGGACCTCTGAGCAAACTAGCTTTCACCATGGCCAGGGTCCATGAGCTTCTCTTCTTTCCAGTCCTCCCCTGGCCTCCCTTCCATCCACACTGACGACAGCCTGTGCCTCTTGGTCCTAGTTCCCCACTTGCTCCTTTGGACCTGCCAGTAGGTTTAGCTTGTCTGATCTGCTCCTCAGTGTCCCTCCCTCAGTGCCAGTTTTGTTTGGCCCTCCAGCTCAATAAGCTCCAGCCACTCTCCTCAGCTCCTGAGAGGCAAGGAGAGAGAGTGCCTCCAATCTGATGTCCACAGTGTCTGGCCTGGAATTTCCCCAGCTTGCTCTGTTGCAGGTGCTCTACAAAAGAGACAGATTTCCTCACCAATCACACCACAGAACTGGGACAGGGAGGCCAAGTGTGGAGGGAGGAGATAATATCTACCTTTGATGTCGCTTCCCCTCTGTCAGACACTGCACTTCACATTCACTCCCCCGTGGCAGTGGCTATAGTCCCCATTTCACTCAGATGCGACCTTCAAGGAGGGTGTGTGACTTGCCCAGTGTCTAATCACATGCAGGTGCCAGGATTTGAACTTGACTCCAGACCCGCTCTCTGTCTGGAATAGGCAGCTTCTCACAAGACCTGAAGGAGACATCTGCTGCTGGGAGTGGTGTGTGCTAGGAGTAGTAGGGTGGAGGATGTTCATGAGGTGACTCTGTCAAGGAGCTAGCCTTTGGGACGGTTACCACGAGGCACTGTGTCCCTAAGGTAGGAGGGGGATCTGGGAGGAGCTCCAATAGATAAGGGAGCCTGGGAGAGATATATCGTGTGTTCCCAGGGGACAGGCCTGCTCGTGGAGAGCAGCCAGATCCTACTCCAGAGGACAAGAGCAAGGCCAAGCAGGCTCCCTATGCTAGATGTTAACACCGGCCATAAGGCCACACTCAGCCCTGCTGAGGGACTCAGTTTTGACAGCTGAGTCAGAGTTATGCAGAATTAGTGTGAACCCCCTCCTGAGGACACAGCTGTGAAATTCCCTCAGCATGCCATCATTAAGTCACAGCTTCAATAAAGAGGTGCATCTCACCTCCAGGGTCTGCTCAGGGAGGTTTCTCCCAGCCTGGCCCAGGGTAGGTACCCAGTGTTTTTCATTCCACACCCTCGCTGCCATTCTATATGCCTAAGGACCACTCTTGTTTCTGGGGATGCGGGCTTCAGATTTTTCTGGAATGTGGGAAGTGTGTTGTCAATAAAAGTGGGACAAATGGGATTGCAAAAAGTCTTAGGGTTCACATCTAAGGCTGCTACTGATGAGATGTGCCCCCAGGGAAGGCAACCACTGTCCTGTTCCATGAACTGCAGTCATGAGGAAGATGCCAGTCTGCGCCTGAGTTCCTCTCCACCTGCCTCTCCAGTGTGACCGTCCCCCAGTGAAACACCCGTAGCTGCCCTCTGGGGAGGTGTTCTTGCTCTTCAGCTCTCTCTCTCCCCACTTCTACTTTTGGGATCAGTTTTGCTTTTGTTGTTTGAAATTCCTGGACTCTTGAAACTAATATATATATATAATATAGATATAGTTATAGATATAGATATAGTTGCCCCTCGCCAACTTCCCTAGACACTAGGGCACAGGAGTAGCAGTGGCCAGTCTCAAACACAGTGAATCAGCTTGCCTCACTTGAATGCATTCTGTACACCTGCTTCAATGTATATCTTCATGTTTAACAGGCCACCCTAAATATGTGCGTGACAGATGGAAGATGAGGAGGCAAATTGCTTTCTTCCTAAAGAAAGGTCCTTAATCAGCTGTCAGCTCCAGGTGGACAAGGCCATTGTCCAGCAAGATGCAGTAGATGCAACGTGTTGAGACAGATGGCCCCATGTTCAATGGTTTGTGTAAACGCTGTTGGCTTTTGGAGAGGCTGATCGCTTCCAGGCTAAGTGCTTTTGTGCAAGCTTTACTGAATTGGCATCTGCTTTATCTCTCTGGGTATCTCTAGAGCTTGGCTTCAATGCACGAATTTGAAGCTGACTGGATGGTTTTGTCTGAAGTAAGTTCCCATCATCACACTCTCTCCTTCCTTGTGGGTGGCAACAGGATGCTGAGGTGAGAAGTGTTCAGGCAAGATGCTATCAGCCTCCTCTCTCTCCCAATTCAAACTGGTTTCTCGAAGCCTCCAATCAGGAATTTGGAAGGTCCGAGGCAAGGGAAAGAACACAGACTCTCCCAGTTGAAATCCTATGTTGTCACTTGCTATCAGAGACTCAGAATTTTTTCTAAAATCCTGGGGCCCTGCCTTTCTGACCTATGAGAAGGGAACAAAAGAAATTTTAAAGAGGTGGAATCACCACCATTGCTATCAGATCCATGATAAACACACAAAGGAGACGGTGTGCGGTCACCTGACCGAGATGCCTGGTTGGTTACGGGAAAGGCTGTGAGGAGCTGGGATGAAGTGAGACAATGACCAAGTCAGAAAGATAACCCAGGACTAGCCAGGGAGGAGAGAAGACGCGAGCATGAAAAGGATACTCAACCCCAGAGGAGCATCTTGGGACTGGGGCTGGAAGCATGGGGACCGTCGCTGCCTTGGTTACTACCTCTGGGTCCCTCTGTGCCGAGGGCCTAGGAAGCCCTGTGGCCTCTTCCGGCTGTTGCATTGACCATGTGTATATTTCCATCAGGTGCCATGCCCACGAGGGCTCTCCTGCTAGCACATTCTGATCATCCCACATAGAGACGCCATGGCATTTGCACTGTTTCCTTCACCTTTAGTTCTGAAGTCTCAGATGATGAATTGAGACGAATAAAGAAGAAAAGGAAATGGAGAGCCCTGAATGCTTTTGTTCTTCAACTGGGATATTTCCAGATTGTCTTCAACTTGCCTCTGGCCCCACACAAGTTCCAGTAGGAACCCAAATCCACAGAATATAGAACTAAAGCTTTGGGGCTTTGGCGGGGGAGGTCATTGCCATCTCTCATTTTTACCTGTACCCCAGACCGCAAATCTAGAGAATCCAGTTTAGAGCCTTCCTTCACTTAACAGTGGAAGAGTGGCTAGAACACACTCTCTCCCTGTCTTCTTTTTCCCTAGTCTCTTTCTCTAACATCTTCTTAGACATTTACTGTATATGAACTAAAATCCCACCCCACTAGAGATGGATAACTTTCTGGAACCAAAGGAAATGGTCACTGAGACCTGTCTCAAGAAGAATCAAAGGTTTTAAGGAAATACTTAAGCTCTCAGCTGTTTGCCACAGTATAATCAAATTTTACCGCCTCACCACCCCCAGCCCCTCCCTGCTTTCTCTTCTGTCCTCTGAGGGACCCATAGCCATTGCACTCATCAGTACCTCTCCTAGAGGTGAAAAATGAGAAAGGGAAAAGACCAAAAAAAGCTGGAAGAGAAAACAAGTTGACTTGTTTTCTAGCTATTTAGCAACCTAGGGCAAACAAGAGCTCGATAAGAAAGAACAAATTAGACCAGTCCAGTTAAATGAGGGTTTCTGAAATGCTTTTCGATTTCATCTTTCCTTCTTTTTTGTCCCATCCCTCTTCAGCCAAAATAATTGAGTGAGATTTTAGATGAGAATGTTGAGCTCCTCTAAAGAAAAAGACAGTGCTGGTTTCTAGTTGGTTTGAAGAAAAAAATCTGTCTTCAAAGAGTTTGCACAGGGCTGTGCTTTGGTTTCCTATTATTTTGAACGAGAAGAAAAAAACATTAAGAACCGTGTCTAACACTGAACCTCTGTGTATTGAAGAGGGAGGCAGGGCATGGTGGCGAGCAGCATGGCGATCTCTCCAGCTTAGCTTCCCCTAGTCATTGGCAGGGGAATGCAGCCCCTGCAGCACCCAAGTAAAGGATCCCCAGGAGCCCCTGGATCACATCGCCTAGGTAATTGTATGGGCTTTGTGGTCAGTCAGGGCTGGATTTAAATCTCATTTCTGTCAATCTATACTTTTGACTGCAAGTAGTAGAACACTCAACTATTAATTACAATTAATTATTAACGTTTCTACAAGCCCAGGCTATTTTATCCTTTTGCTCCCTCCTCCAAAGCACATTGTCATTACCTGACAGATCATCTCCCCTGGCGTGGTGTGTGGGTTACTGGTGTATCTGGGTAGCACGTCGGGCCAGGGAAGCACGCTGGGCCACTCACGGGCTAACCTTCAGTAGACTGTGCTCAGCAGGCAGCCCAGCATCCAGGATTTCTCCACGCATGGTCAAGTCGGAGCTGCAAATCATCCGTTGTCAGAGGAACTACATGCCAGCAGGAACAGAAGTGGAAGTCACATGCAGTAAAGATCTGGGATAAACATCCCTCCTCCCCACTGCCCTCATTCCTGTTCATTGACAGGCTGTTACTGAGCCCATCTGTGTTTCACAAATCTGAGTAGAAAGACCAGGTGACCTCACATCAATAATTTGAGTTTCAGGGAAAATTATGGCTTCTTACATTTGTGATTCTCTGGTGAATCTGAAAGGGGGCGAGATGCCTCTAGTGAAGGTCCTAAAGGAAACCAGGGCAGAATTCCCTCACACATGACTGATGTTGCGACGACATCTTGCAGCTCACACTCCCTAGACACCTTCAGAGCTTCTGTAACTGCATTTAGTGTGGGAGGGCTCTGGAGAGCTTGTTCTGTGTAGTTCCATGCTAATACCAATTAAAGCTTGTAGCAAAATGTATTCCATTCATTCATTCATACATTTGTCGAACGCCCACTACACACTAGGCTCTCTTCTTGGTGTGCTGTAGATCTAGCCCACATAGCTGTGTTTTCGTTGTCATTTTTTCTCTTAATCTCAGTGAAGGTGGTCCAGTCAAGCCTCATGGTATGGATCAACACCTGCTGTAATCCTGCAGACAGTAATGCAGAGAATATAGAAACCGAATAATTTGAATTCATTCAAAGACTCAAGGTCTTGCTTTATTGTTGGAGTGAATGCGTTACAAACTATGCAAACTCATCTTGAATGTTTTGGAACCCAGACCCAAAGCAATTTAACTTGGAGAATAAATTGAAGTTTTCTCTTTGGTCCTATTTGGCAAAAAATAAAAATGTAGGTAAGGGGAAAAAAGCAACATTGGTAACATAATGCAGTTCTCATTGTTTTGACTTTTACAGAGGGCTGCTTAAAAGGAGAGATAATTGTATATTCATAGCTTAACTCAAAACAGAGGAGACGGATAACTCCCTTCCCTCCAATAGTGGCCAAGTGGGAGGCCCCTGAAGTCATAGCCGTCCTAGGGGCAGTGGGACTGGCTGTCCAGTTAGGAGGCGCTTGTGTCCTGCATTCCCTTTCAGTGTCCCACGACCACTCCACAGCAGGATTTAGTCCCTACTCCCCAGAGAGGCTGTCATCATTGTGGCTTGGGGACTTCAGGGGGCCATTCCTACCTGGAATAATTCACCGCTAGACTCCTTACAAACTTATCCTAAGAAAAACCTGAACTCTTTCCTTCCGGCACAGACCAGTCAGCGGTCAGTTACCTTGCCTACAAAAGTCGCTGTTCAGTGCAGACCCATTTCTTCTTTGCACAAGTCTGCACCTTCATTTGCAAATGGCCACGTCTCCTGGTTTGTCAGAGAAAGGGAACCAGCACTTGAGTTTTCTTCACATCTTCCCACAGCCCTGAGGGCAACACCCACCATCGTGTGTCTGTTTTCATATGTGTAGCAAATGGATTTCAGAGCTCCCCAAATCCCACCCCCGAGCGTGCCCCATGATGATGCATATTCAAGAAGAGGACTGTTGAAATAAAAAAGCTACTTCACCCAACACTAGGGAACCCATAAGCATTGGAAAATTCCATGGGTAACAAAATGCACCAATGTATGAGCTCATCTAGGGTGAAGTAAAGGTTTATAGGTAGTTTATGAACGTCCACATGCTCATGCCAACATATATCTAAAAACTATAACTTTTAGGAACAATTTATTCTGTCTAGTTATCAGGTCCGTGACAGAGTTGAAATGTCCTCTCTAGGATATGCAAGAATTCCCCTTGAATAGGCAAATCACTTTCAGAGAGCTGGAGGTAGATTTCCTCTGCAACTGGCCGACTTTGGGGCTGGAGTTTTTTCCAGGGGACTCATTCAGTATTCATTTCCAATGTGGTTGCACTGCGGGGAAGTGTGGCATTGAATTCATGGTGCAGAGGATAAAAAACAAGGCAAAATCGTCCATGACAGCAGAAGGAAATCAATTCTCTTTTTCCCAGGTCTTTCAACAGCTGATCAGAGGGAGCTTTTCCCCATCCTGCATAAGATGAAGTTGTTCAGCAAATATCCCTCTGGACCCTTCTGATTAAAGTGATTTTTACAGACAGTGTTAGTTGAGGCTCCGCCAGTTCAAGGTCCTTTAAATGCTGCAATTTCTTACAATTGAGAGACTCTATTTGATACCAAACCAGCACTAGGTAGAAAGAAAAGATCAACATGAAGGGCATTTACACAAAGGAGAATTTCTGATTCAATTTCTATCCCAATGAATAGGTTAGTTCTGGGCTCAGGATATTATATTTATGTTAGGATTTTTTTCCAAGTCTCTCCTGTACCCAGTTTAGTCTGTCTAATGATCAAATAACTAGATTTTTTATTTCCATCTCTGTATGCAAAATGAAAAATTGGAATTCCTAGCCTCACTTTCTTGGCATCCTTAGTGACCTGGGAAAACCACCAGAAATCAGGATTGGGTTCTAAAATAAGTGGATAGAAACATTCCTCAAAACCAGCTGTTGGTTTTCTGCAGGAATACTGGGAGCAGGAGACTATCAGACTTCCAATGCATGCAAAATGCTGAAATCTGATTGCAATCATAACTCTTCCCCTCCTCTTCCACCAAGCTCTGGGATCCCTGATCCCCTCGCCAGTTACTGCAGTGAGCCGCTTTCCTTTCCCCGTCTTCCCCTTAACTAGATCTGGGAGGAAAAATAAAGCAAGAGAACAGAAAAGCCTCAGACTCAAATAATCCACAAACTGGAGATTCGATTTCCAAATAGAATAATAGGGTAGGCTCTGCTTAATAAGGGTGCTTGTCTTTCTGGATACACTCAAGACATGTTTCTCCTAAAACCATGAAATTTGAGTGTGGGCGTTTAAAGAGAGAGGATTTGGGGAATTGAAAAGAAATCCTGCTAGCTCAAAGTTATCCTTTGGGTAGACAGATAGGATCTGAAGCTCTTGTTTTGAGAAAATATTCACAAAGGGAAAATTGCGGCTGTGATTGTTTTTTTTTCCCCCTTTCAGGTCCTTCAAAGCGTGAACAATGTCTCTTCTTTCCTAAGGGTTCAGACTATTTCCCCAGCCCACCCCCCCAAGTCCTTATCAGTGTCTTGGCCAAGCTGAAGGGAGCCACATGGATTGTTAGTATAAAAACTGCTGCTCACTGGGCTCAGATTGGTCCAGCCCTTCCTTAGGGAGATCTGCTTATTTTTTTGTAACCAGTCTGAACTGGTTCTCTTCAGTTTTCTTTAAAGAGCCGAGCACAAGGGACTATGGTGATGGTTCACGGGTGAGTCGGTGGTAGGTAACCTACGGGGAATACACAATAATGTAAAAGATATAAATAATAATAAATATATATATATTAATTTTTTTTAAAATTCATAAAAGTAAAAAAAAATAAAGGTGAGTGCACTGAAGGATAAAAATAAAAAAATAAAAATAAAGAGCCCACTCTAACTATCGGTACCTATAGTATCAGCCCCAGTTGAGAGGTGATGGTGGTCTCTTACTCGGTATCTAAGGACAATACACACAAACATCATACACACAGTACCTAGCACCTTCCACACGATGCGTCTTTACTGCCTTGTGATCACATGTAATGGAGGGAGGGAAGCAGAAAAGGAGGGAAGTCGGATGGGATTGAAGGGAGGGAGGGAAAGGACTTTTTGCACATGTGTGTTTATGCCCATGTTTAGACTCTCTTTTAAAGTTTCGTTATAATTTATTGTGCATACACATTACTAGGCATCCAACTGAAAGAAAAAAAACCACTTATAGTGTTGCTCCAACAACAAATCAAGCTGTTTTCACTTTGCTGTGTTCTTTTCCTGTCCCCTTTCCAATGCTGGCATCAATTTAGCTGCCATTTATCGCTGATTCTAGAGCAGCATTGTTTGTGAAGGGCATCGTTGATTTATTAACTGCTTTTCAGAACAACAAAAAAATGAGACGACATTAATTGCAGTTTGTGAAATACCTCGTGAGCTCAAAAAATCAGTAAACCTGAAAACTGTGTATGTAGAATCAGAGACCTATGATTTGCCATCTTGTTGTAGATATGATTTTCAATCTTTTTTTAATTATGATAAGCATTTTGTAGGGCTGTATGTAGTCCTTATAATCCTGGTTTTCATAGCATCGTATTCTGTTTCAACTGGTGTTCTATTGATCGTTCTGCTTTAGCAAACAGTTAGGCCTCTCCCCAGGGGTGTGCTTGAATCCTGGGGGACCACTGTGCCTGTCTTTTCCCACTTTGGGTCCAGTGACTTCCTAATGGTGACTTGAAACTGACTATAGGAGTATTTACACGATGAGAATTGGCAAATTTACCAGCACCCCACAACCTATTTCTAAAATTTCTAAGATATTTGCTATTTTATATACTACCATTATGCATGTCTTTGAGTGCACTTTCCAATTTTTCTGTCTTCTTAAATGTGAATGAATTCCACTAATGGGATAATGATAATGAGGCAATAATAAATAAAGGCTCACATTCCTTGAACACTTACTATGTGCCAGGTATTATGTCATCTACCCTATTTAATCCTCAAAACAACCCTACAATCTAGATACTGTTATCTGTAACTTCATCTTACAGGTGAGAAAATTGAGGCTTACACTAATTGGACAGTCAAGTTGCTTATGCAGAGTCACTCAGCTAGTGAGAAGCAGGGCGGGTTTGCATGCAGGTGGTCTGGCACCAGAGGTCATCCCCTGTACCACAGCCTGGTCAACAGCATTCCTCGAACTTGAGCTCTGTGCCCCCAAAAATGAATTCTTACACCCCAGTCTGCCAAGTCCTTCCCTCTTCTGACACAAGCCCAGTAGGAACTTCCAGGAGATGCTCTCAGGGAGTCTGTTCTCTTTCTTGCACCATTTGACTGCAGCGGTCAGTGAGTTGATGCAGTATCTCCATCCTTGGAGTCTTCAGAACTTTTTCCTCATCATTGCTCCTCTTCCCTGCCTCCCTAGTGATGGACTGCCCTTCACAGGGCTCTGGGGTTTGCCTCTATCTTAGAAATGTCCCTTCCATCACCTCATCGATCCCTCTCTCTTCCAATTTCCAACGCTGTTCCTTAATTTGAGAGGAGTCAACTATTGCCCCTGCCAAAGACCACCGGAAAGCCTATTGATTAGAAAGTGGAGTTTATTACACACATCACAGTGAAGGAGGTCACCACCTCCACAGTTTAGTCATGTCTCGCATGGGGGAGGTAAAGGGAGGATATTTGAAAGGTTTCGGGGTCTCAGCTGGATGATATAAGACTGCTCTTGCAAGGCAGAGAACTGGTCATGGTTGGAATGAACCTTTCCAGTAAGGTTAGCATGGAGAGAGGGAAAATGCCGGGTTCTGTATTGTTTTTCACACAGAGAGGGAACTAGGGTGTTTCAGTTCTCAGGAGGAATACTTATGAGCTCCCAAACAGGGAGGATGCCTTCATCTACCTCTCACAGGCCCTTGTGCCTGAAACAAACCCTGGGCAGGAAGACAGCACCAGGGACAGCGCAGGTGTCACACTCCACTGGTGTTCCCGGATTTAGGTGTCCTCACTGGGGGTCCACTGCTTGGCTTCAGTGACACCCTATACATTGACAGGAGCCCTTGGTTCAGCGACTGCAGAGCTCTTCAGTGTGCTAGTCCTTGTGTTTCCTTATAAGCCTCGTGGGAAGCCGCCCAGCTGTCCCGTCTACCAGTGGATGTACAAACAAAACATTGCAGTTCTATGTTTCACCAAAAGCACAGAGCATTGAATTGTGATCATAAAATAGTTTCCAGAAGTGGGGTCACAGGGTAACAGGAAATGAACATTTTCTTGGTTCTTGTTTCATATTGCCAGCTTGCTTTCTTCTGTGGTTGTGACATGTATATGCAGCAGCAATGTATGGGCGCTGGTTTTTACCCTGTATGCCTAGCACTAGGTTGTCTGATTATATATATACACACATATATTATATATGTGTATAGAATATATTAATATATAATCATGTATTTTTAATTAAAAATATATTTTTCTTCCTTGAAAGTAAATTTCCATTTTCTTTGTTGTCCACGGACACTTAACATTTAAATACATTGTCTTAGTAACAATGAGTAGACAAAAGAGGTAAGCAAAAAAGGAAATTTCTGAAGCACTTAAGACCAAAGATGCCACCCCAAAATCACCACTGTCAATATAGTTGGCAATATCTTGAAAAACCATTAAGAGTTCTTTCTTTCTAATAGAATACTATTCAGCATTCAAAAAAAATAAACACATGCAATTTGCAGCAACATGGATGGAGCTAGAAGGGATCATGCTCAGCGAAATAAGCCAAAAGGAAAAAGAAAAATATCAAATGGTTTCACTTATAGCAGGAATATAGGGGAACCAAATAAAAGAGAGACATTCAGCGAGAGAGGGGGAGGATAGGGGCTCAGAGTGGGGGAGAAGGAAGCATGGGGGGCTGTGGCGATGATTCATGGGTGAATTGGTGGTGGGAAACCTATGGGGAATACACAATAATGTAAAAGACACAAATAATAACAATAAAGAATTTTTTGGCTTTAAAAAAAAAGATTTTATAAATACATTCATCTTTTTCTTTCCTATATAAATAGGTTACACTGTTTGATATATTTTGTAACCTGCTTTTTTTAAAAAAAGATTTTTAAAAATGTATTTATCATATAAGAACTGGGGTGTAGGCCAGAGTGTGGGTGGTGAGAGGATTTACCAGAGACAGAGCGGGGAGCAGAACAGGCAGATCTACTGAAGTATACTGCTGAGGGGAGCAGTGGACGAGACTGGAGGGGTCTGCTGCGCCATGTGGGACACTCCCTGCCTGGAGATCGAACTCGTGCTGCAGTGGCTGCCTATAGCTTCACGGTGCTGAGATTTAACCCATTGTGCTACCAGGGAGGCCTTGTAACCTGCTTTTTTTTTTCACTCACCTAGATATTTTGAACACTTTTTCATGAAATAATGTGTGTCACTGAATCAGTTGTACTGATGGAACATTATTCCATTATTGAGAGGCAAAAGAGAGAATGTATCAATAGACCGCAGTGCCCATGCTGGGTTCAAATGCCAGGGCAGCCATTCTTGTGCTTTTGGACTGGTTCTTTATATCCCTGTGACTCAGCTTACTCATGTATAAAGTGGAGTCATACTAGTACTGCCTGGTGGGGTTGTCGTTTAGAATAAGTAACTTAAAACCTATAATACTTAGAGAGTCTGGCACAACTTGTGTTTGCTGGAAACAGTGCCATGTGTGCCATAATTTATTAATCAAACCCATATTATTGGACATCTCAGTTGATTCCTTTTCTGACCAGAAAAACTGCTTTATGAACATTTTTAAAATAAAGTCCTAAAAATTAAGTTGCTTAATCAAGGGACACAGACTATTTAAAGCTTTCCTTACAGATTACTAAATTTTCCTCCAAAAAATATACCCCCTAAGCAATGTAGGAGAGTGTGATTTCTCCCTCAATGTTAGCAACCAATTTCCTTTAGATTCTTTGCCTGCTCTCGAGAGGTGAGGTCTGGGCAGTAAACATGATCCTATCTGAGAGCCAGAGGCATAATTTCCTGTGGCCTCTTTGTCTGCCCATCATAATCTCCTCATTAGCCAGTGAAGGACTTTATCTTTGCCAGGGAACATTAGCCACTTAGGCACAATTTGAAAGTGAGAAATAATAACTGGTAATATTGCACTTAGGGTTATCATTAACTTGAGCTAAATTACAATGAGACATATTCAGAAAGAAATGGAAGATTTGCAGGAATAACAACCTAATTTATTGTAATTCCACATGAGTGCAATGACCACGGGACAGGGCTCTAGTGACTGGCCCTTCAGAAGGGTGGACTTCGATCTGCTGCCTCGAACAAAGGCTGCTTGAGCGTGACAGCTGTGCTTCATGTTATCTCAGTTATTAAGGCAGTTGCTAAGTCACATTAATCATGATACTTTATTGTCCAGTATAAAGAGAAAAAACTCACTGTCCAAGAGAATCAAATGCTGGCTACTCTATCCTAATTAAGGGCACATGAGGCAACCTCGAATTTCCTGGGGAGGGGTGTACTTTCTTGTATGCAGAGATTCTAGATCATATCCTGGGTTGAAAAGACAGTTTCATTTTCTAAAAGAAGCCATTTTGTGGCCCATACACTATGTACCTTCCCTCACAGGAATTTCAGTGGGATTGGCCTAGTTACTTCCACATGTCTATGACTTTCCCCCGCCTTTACATGTATACGTTTACTAGTACTAGTGTGAAGACCTCAAACCTCTGTCTGCTGTAACTTGGTCAAAGAAGAGAAATGTATATCTAAAGGAAGGGGAAACAGTTGCTTTCCTGCTGAAATGAGTGAAATTGCACTTATCAAATCTCTACATTTGATAAGGGGGCTTATCTAGTTCTTACTGTTGTTGGGGTACCCGCCCTCTTCTTTTCTCATGACCCCTTTCAGGCCATGTGCCCGAGTGTTGTGAATCCCCAAGGAAAACATTGAATCATGTGTCATCATACTCTTACTCTTAAGTTAGTTGGGGAGAAAAAGTTTGGGGGAGTAGGTTGTAGCTCTTGGCTCATATGAGGTGACCAGCTGACCTCTAGCCCTGATTCACATCCTCCCAATCCACACAGGTGGGAAGGTGACTGGCTATGAGGTGGCTCCTCTAGAGTCAATCGGCCTGTCACTTACAGCATTCAGGGCATGTTTTATTCATTGCTATTATTATTCAAGATACAAAGACCTAGAGAATTGCACACTTTATGATCGGAAAGCAAAGGGATAAGACAGGGAGTGGAACTGACATACATCGAGCATCAACTACAGATTAGACATAATATCTGATAAATGGTTTAAACTCAGTTTACAATGATGAGCTAAGATAGGTGTGTAACCTGAATCAGCTGACATAACTGCATCTTTGGGGTCAACAGAGACCAGAGTTGTCTCAGTCACGTGCAGTCCCCAAGTGTATTAAGGAACTTAGCAGGGTCTTGAACTTGCTAATTAGTATTGTAGATCTTCAAGAGGGGGACATTATATGCAAAAACTTCCAGCTTATTTGTCACATCTTTTCCCCCCTCCGCTCCATACACACACCCCACACATCCCAATGGACATAATTTTAAAATATATATATATATATATATATATATATATATTTAAATTTTTTATTGAAGTAGCATTGCATTTTATATAACATTTTATTTTTTCTTCAAAAATGTTTATTATTTAATAGCAAATTACTTTTTTAATATATATTTTATTATTATCTTTTACATTATTGTATACTCCCCATAGGTTTATATAACATTTTATTACAAGATGCGCCTATCAAAAATCAAGATGTTTATATATCACATCATTCATCACTGACAGTCCAAGTTAGACTTCATCATACAGTTGTTCTCTTTTAATAGAATACATTGTCGTCTAATGTTTTCTAAACTCTTATGGAAAATACGCCTCTTTGGACTGGTGAGATCTTGCAGACCCAGAGAGGTTAAGCAACTTTCTCGGGCTCACATCGGGACTCCAAGTTTGAGTTGGTGTCTGTTCTAGGCCAAGGCTTTTCCTAATTCATCTCACTCAGTGCAGATCGTGACCTTGATTAGTCCCAGCATCCTTTAAGAATGAAGTCTCTTGAGATGGGAAAAATGATTGAACTCTGATAAATATTTCTCCTCTGGTTTCATTTTCCTATATATGTTAAATCTCAACTTGAGTAACAAAAGTAAATAGTTCTTTGTTTTAAACAAAAAACAAGATACTGAACCTAAGCTGAGATATAAGTTGTCATGGAGATGTTGACCAAGCTCCAATTTGACCAGGCCTGGTGCAGTGAATAAGGGCACAGCCTCACCTACATCTAGGTCTGTCACTTAACTTCTGGTGTCTTTAAATTTAATGAGGGCTATTCCTATCTCCCACTTGTATATAAATTCCATAAGTCCAGTACATTTTTGTTATATTCACTGTTGTATATTCAGCAACTAGAATAGTATTTGACACATAGTAGGCACTTTATAAATAGCTACTGAAAGAATGAATAAGTGAATGAAAGAAGCTGAGGTAAGTTAATTATTGTGGCCCTCAGTTTCTTCTTCAGCTGCAAAATGGAAGGTATACTAACCTTAATTCTATGGTTCCAGTAAGGATGAAAGATCAGTTCTGTAAAGTATTTAGCATAGAACCTGGCTAATAATTAGTTGCTATTAATATGAGTGGCCACTGGGTGCACTTAAATGGATTTCAAAATGATCATAAAGTATATTTAGACTCTCTCTTTTTGGTCACCCCCATAATAATCTGACATATGGAGGAAACCTTAGCCAGCTAAGGTCTCACTCTCCGGGATAAGTGAGCTTTAACCACAGATGGAGAGAAAGGATTGATGGAAGGAGCAAGATTCATTTTGAAAATGGGTTTCCTTTTGAAGTGAACATCAAAGTTCCTAAATCCTTAATAAAATGGTCATCATGATGGGGTCACTATTTATTTCACTAAGTAGAGAAACCTCATTTGAGTGCTACCATTTGCTCCTTAATTGATTGCCTATAAATAGGAATACAGTCATTTATTTCCACTCAAAAAGGCAACCTAATTTTTCATTTGAGCATTAGAGCAATGCTCTCATGTAGATTTTCATCTCCTCTCTGCTGGAGAATCGTTTGTTTTTTTTTTTTCTTAGAAACATCCAGACATCCTACCTGCTTCCATTTTTGCATGTTTTTGCTTCTTCCCCTTCACAGAGTTGTTGTTGAGTGTTAACCCAAGACATCATTATGGGTAGTGAAAGTTCTAGGGTCCTAAGAGGCAAATGGAATGAGAAACAGCAAGAGCACAGAATCGTAAAGATACTGTGTGCAGGTGTCAGCTGCCTCGGTGTCTGCTTGAACTTATCCTGAGTCATTTCATGGCCTGTGGGAGTCTAAACTACCTCCCCCCAACCCCCGCCAAGTAATAGTTCTCAGAAGCTTATGTTCTTGTGGGGGCCTCTGTGACCCCCAGTTTTTCCCCATGGAACCTACCATCTATCCTTCCAAACAGTATTCCCAGGTTTTTCACAATTTTTTCTTTAAAAAATCCATTTTTACCAAGGGGCTTGTGACTTTGAGAACCTGATTAGAAATGGAGGACAGTCTATTCAATAAATGGTGCTGGGAAAACTGGACAGCTACATGCAAACAAATGAAGCTAGACTACTACCTCACACGCTGCACAAAGCCAACTCAAAATGGATAAAAGACCTGGATGTAATACCTGAAACCATAAAATTTATAGAAGAAAATATAGGCAAACTCTACGCGACATACATCTCAGCAAAATCTTTAAAGACACATCCCCCAAAGCGAAGGAAGTGAAGGACAATCTGGGATAAACAGCTGGGATTACATCAAAATAAAAAGCTTCTGTACAGCAAAAGAGACATTAACCAAAACTAACTGACAGCCTACTAATTGGGAGAAGATCTTTGCACACAATACACCCGATAAAGGACTGATAACAAAAATCTACAAGGAGCTCACACAACTCAACAAAAACAAAGCGAACAATCCAGTCAAAAAATGGGCAGAAGAGCTAAAAGGACACTTCTCTAAAGAAGAAAAGCAAATGGCCCAACAGGTGCAAGAAAAAATGTTCAACATCACTCATAATCAGGGAAATGCAAATCAAACCCACAATGAGATACCACCTCACACCTGTGAGAATGGCGCACATTAAAAATACAGGCAACAACAAATGCTGGCCAGAATGTGGAGAAAAAGGAACTCTTCTACACTGCTGGTGGGAATGCAAACTGGCCCAACCTCTATGGAAAGCTGTATGGCAATTCCTCAAACTGCTAAAAATGGAGCTTCCATATGACTCAGCAATACCACTTTTGGGAATCTACCCAAAGGACACAAAAACACTAATCCAAAAGGATACATGCACCCGTATGTTCATTGTGGCACTGTTCACAATAGCTAAGGAAACAACAGTTGTCAAAAAATAGATGATTGGATCAAGAAGATGTGGTACATATCCACAATGGAATACTATTCAGCATTCAAAAAAGATAAACACATGCAATTTGCAGCGACATGGATGGAACTAGAAGGGATCATGCTCGGCAAAATAAGCCAGAAAGAAAGAGAAAAATATCGAATGGTGTCACTTATCACAGGAATATAGGGAAACCAAATAAGAGACACTGAGCAAGGGAGGGGGAGGATAAGTGTACAAAATAGAGTAGAAAAGGACACAAGGGACCACAGAGATGGGTCACTGGTGATTTGGTGGTGGGTTACCCAAGGGGAATACAAAATGTAAAAGATATAAATAACAATAAAAAAATAATGCCACACATCCAAAAAAAAAAAAGAAAAGAAAAGAAATGGGGTGGGAGATGAGGTAGAAGACCTTCACATGTCAAGGTGCGTTCCTCATTTCATCTGCCGTGTTCTCCTTTCCTATCTTCCTCTCCCTATTGTCTCCTCCCTTTTTGGAGGAGAAAAAAATGCAATTCACACCCATGTCTTAGGCTAAATAAGTCTGTCCTTATCCAGCCCTTAGCTCAGATTGCACCCCAATATGGACTTCCCTAGGTATCTTCTCAACATGGAAGCTGTGTCTGTTCCCTCAGGGAGTTCTTGAATGAACTGTCAAGAAAATTAAAATGTCTCCCTCAGTCTCCCTTCATTTTCTGACCAGGCACATTTCCCCCATCTCATTCACCATCCCTTTTCCCAATCACTGTCTCAAAACAGGAGAACAGACCAAACCAGTAATCTCATTTTATGAAGAAAGGCTGCTATAATCTACATTTCCAAATTGCCCTCTTGAAAATTACTTAAGCTTTCTGGTTGTTCATGAAGTGCAAATGAGAACTTACAAAGCTTTGCTTGGCAAATCATCTTCAAGGGCAAAATGACTTGTCCCATCTCATAAAATATGCAAGTGAGCTTGCACCCTGTACCTTGAGGGTCACTCAGGTGATTTGGGATGTGGATAAAGGTCCAGACTTTTGTGCTATGTTTGGGATTAAAATGGTCATCTAAAGTCTAACCTAAACACATCACATTGGGAACTATCAACAGGTTTTTGTTTTTGTTTTTGTTTTGTTTTCAGTTTATTTTTAAGAAAGGGGTCAGTATCAAATGCCATATGTGCGCCTTAATTGTTGCAGCATGCTTAGTCCCCTTATAAGCCCTCCCTGAACCTCTTTTTCCTCATCTGTAAAATAGGAAAAGGAAGCCCACCTCCTTTTCCTTATTAAATAGATGCTGTGACTGTATAAACATGTAAGAAGGTCTCAAAAATGTCAGTCTTATCATTTCCTCCCATAATTCAGACAAAATCCAATAGTCATAGCTTACATTTCATTTTTGTGCTTTTAAATTCAATAAGAATGTTCTTAATAGCTATGATGGCAGGTCCAGTACTAATGGAATTGACCCCTTTTTCGAAATCTGCACTATTTACACTTGGACCAAAATGCATCAAAGTTGCTAGTAAGTTTCTTTGATGAGTGGATGTCATAAGGGTCATGTTGGCCAGGGTATTTTCTCTCTAATGAAGGAAATACTGTTTCAGCAGTGGCTAAGCTGTCTGAGGTTGGTCTTATAAAATGGACACCTGTTAAAACCACGATCTTGATGACCTTCTGCACTCTACAGCACTGAGAATTCATTAGCGCACAGACTTCAGAAGAGCTAGCAAGGTGCCTTGTAGCTTTTCTCACATTTGTAGGGTTGTTGATGCTAGAGTTTTCCCATTTCTCAATAATGCTAATTACTTCCTTAAAGAGCTCCTCTGCAGATATGCCTTAAAGAACCTGTAAACTTTCCTAAGCCCTGAAGCAGTTGACATGGCCTAGAAAATACATCAGCACCTGATTGTAGTTCCATTTTTTTCTCTCTACCTCACATTTTTTACTTACAAGAAGATGACTTTGAGATCTGATCCAACTTCCTTCTTGCTTGTTTCAATAGCTCTGTGTTCATTTGCTCATTTGAATGGCAGGGGAAGGATGGTTGGAATTAGGACCCCCCACCTTATAAGCTAGATGCTGATGTGGGGGGAAAGGGGAGGAATTGGTAAGCTTGGTTGGCCACAGTAAATAAGAGAATGGAAGGTTTCAAGAACTCAAATTCCTTGGCTCTCAGTGATAAGCATCTTAAGTTGGCCAGTTAGCCTGTCTTCTACTAAGGATTCTGGTGAGAGCCCACCTTGGCAGAAGTGGGCTATCAAACATGCCCTGATACAGAAATGGGGACCTCAGCCTGTGACTCCCTGACAGCTTGTTGCCCCGAGACCCTGCCAAGCTCAGTGGCTTTTTAGCACCAACCTGACGTGTTCCTTGACCAGTGCTGGTTATGATTCCTGGTTCCTTCCTTCCTTCTTGTTTGTCTCCTCCCACTTTGCCATTCCCGTCATCTATTTAGAGATGACTAGGCTCCCACTGGCCTTCACTACTGAATTGTGAAATCCCCCCAAACTGTCATTGATAGTCCAATCCCGAATGAGTCAGTCATCTCTCTTGAAGTGGCCCTCTCCTCCTGCCATCTCCTAGCTGAAGCTAAGACGGACCTTCCTCCATTCATCCTTCTCATTCCAAGGCATAGGGTGGTTAAATAATCATGGAATTTACCTCTCCGAGTGAAAGCACTTTGGACAGCCGAGGTTGCAGCAAAATTGGAGAAGGGCCACCCCTGACACAGCCCTTCCAGGCTTTGAGGGGTGAGAGCTTCAGCCAGATGGGCCCCTGTGTGGGTCTGGTGGGTGTTGAAGCTTTAGAATTCAAAAGGTGGAAATGGGAGCCTAACTAAGGAGAACAAACACTCTTGAACAAAACCTAGCCTTTTCTCAGCATCTGATAAGGGAGGACTGAGCAAGTGTAATATAGAACCTTTAATTTTATAAGGTCATTTTTTGTACTTTAGCACTAATGAATATTCAGAGGGCTAATCAACAAGACTGTAATCAACACTTCTTGTGTTTGGCAGAAGAGATGCCCAAGTGTTTTGAACACTGGAATTTTGGGGCATTTTTTAGAGTAACATATAAAAGCCTCCCTTAACACTTGGCATGCCAGGGGCCTCCCTGGTGGTGCAGCGGTTGAGCGCTGCGCTGTGGAGCTGTTGACAGCTCGAGATGCGAGTTCGACACCCAGCCAGGGAGAATCACACATGGTGCAGCAGACCTCTCCTGCCTCGCCTGCTGCTGTATTTCTGATCTGCCTGTTCTGCTCCCCGCTCTGTCTCTGGTGAACCCTCTCGCTGCCCCACGCCTCTGGCCTGTACCCCAGCTTGTATGTATAAATAAATAAATCTTTAAAAAAAAAATGCTTGGCACGCCAGGCCTTGCCCTCGGCTGTATTCTTGATGGCAGGATAATGATTGGATCAGGAGGACTTAGGGGAGTTTATCGATACTCTCTCAGGCAGGAATGGAGAATTTTTGGAAGCACACCAGCAAGAATTTCTCTTTGATGTTCCAGGCAAGTGTTGCATTTTGTAATTAGATTGGAGAATCCCTCTGGAAAATGTTTCGCTATTCAGCAAATCTAACAGTCTCCAGAATAAGAATGCCTAATGTGTCGGGACAGATGATGCTAATGTGATTTATTTAATAATGATATAACAGGGTAGATGTGGACTTTCTATTTAACAAATCCCATTACAAAACACACAAAGGAAGTAATCAACACTAGAATGTGCAGATTCTGAATGGATCTGACGCCTGGCTTCTGCACATTAAGAAACTTGTCAAACTTATTGTGACTCTGAGCAAGGCAGCTCTCAGATTTATGACTCCTGAAAACCCAGTGTAACAGTAATCAATTTGTAATTGCTTTGTATTCTTTCATCCTGCAGGTTGTAGTAGAGACAGTGGGTGGAATGTCAATTAACTCTTTGGAGTGAATCTGATTATAGTCAGTGGTAGCATTTTGGGGACTGAAAAAAAACTTTTTTTTTTTTTTTTTTACAAATTTACAAAAGGAGGGAAGACTTTGTTGTAATCTAATTAATGATCACTGTCACAGGCCCATCCATTTATCTTCATAGTACTCTTATTGCAATCATTGCCTCCAGCCTTCTAGAGGTTTCAGTTGCTTTAGTCTATATCATTGTATAGCAGATGATTCAGTCACAGCTCCCGTAGTGGCTCAGTAATTTTCTTAAAATATATCAGAGCTAAAAGAAATACCTAACCATTGCATCTATTGAGAAGTTTGGTCCAGATGACTGAAGAAGTCATTTGAAAAAGAATTACACTGAAAGAAAAATATTTTTGCGTTTTGCTGTTTAATAGTCATAGGTACTTGATCCTGGAATGTATGTCTGTTGGACACTGCACAACTTCTCAAACTTTGAAGTCATACTGGACCACACCATTCTCATTTCCTGTTGTACATTTTATCAACTGTCAAAAATCTAGTTTCACAAGAATATCCTGACTCCTGTTGAAAATGCAAACTTCTTTGAGCTAGTAGTTTGCAAGCTAGCCAGCAAATATCAAATAGCTCTTATTTCTCTTGAAAATACCTGGTCTTGACCTTGAGCTCCCTGTGGTGTGCCTTGTGCCTTGGTGTACACAGTGTGGACTTGTGACTTGTCACTTCCTGTCACAGCAGCACGTAAGTTACATAAATTCAACCATACACTCTCATTGCTAGAAGCTATTCTTATATTCAAAATTGCTTATTTTTTACACTACCTAGTCCCTGCATGTAAATCAACTCATTCAATTCACCTTCATTACAAAGAATCAGAATCTATTCCAACATGGAAAAGTTAGTTTGGATATATTGAAAGATTTTATATCTCTATTTGGTGGGTGATTTAGATATTTTTTAGATTTAAATTTCTTTTCAATATCCTATCCATTTATATCTATCTATCTATCTATCTATCTATCTATCTATAATATAAATACCTACATGTGATTTCATTACCACTTTTCTAACAGCAGTCTCTCTCCCTTGTACTTCTTTGCTTGGTTCCACCTTTATCTTCCTCTAATTTCCAGTATATATTCTCACTCTACTACATGTGTCTTGAAATATAATCTTTTTTTAAAAAAGATTTATTTATTTATGCATACAAGCTGGGGTATAGGCCAGAGGTGTGGAGTGGTGAGAGGATTCACCAGAGATAGAGTAGGGCAGGCAGAACAGGCAGATCAACTGAAGTATACTGCTGAGGGGAGAGGTCTGGTGCACCATGTGGGTTAGCTCCCTGGCCGGGTATCGAACTTGTGCTGCAGTGGCTCTGGATAGCTTCATAGTGCTGTGCTTAACCCGTTGCACCAGCAGGGAGGTCCCTTGGAATATAATCTTTTAGGGTTTCCTCTTTGGCTATACAATCATACACAGATATTGATATACATACCAATATGGACGCTGGCAGTTGATTACATGATGGAGATTATAGTTTCTTGTATGCTTAAATTTTTACATAAAAAGTACCTTGTGAAAGTTAATTGATACAATTCATTCTTACAAATGGCTGCAGAATATTCCATGGTATAGATAAGCCACAGATCAGCCATGCTCATGTTTGTGGGGATTTATCTAGTTTCTAGTTTGTTTGGTACTGAAATCAATGCTGCAGTTCACATACTTGTTCATGTTTCCTCATCTGCCATTGGTCTTATTTTTAATGGATACATCCTCAGGTATAGAATTGCTGGGTTGAAGGGCATATAGATATTTGGGGAACATTTTAATAATATTGCTAATAGCTTTCCCCAAATGTCATAATTTCGCATTCCCATTCACAGTGCATGCGAGAGAAATCTCCTCATGTCACATCTCAGGTAGAAGAGGCCTTCTCGCTCTTTGGAATTTTTTTTAAAGATTTATTTATTTAAGCATACAAGAACTGGGGTGTAGGCCAGAGATGTGGGGTAGTGAGAGGATTTATCAGAGACAGAGTGGGGAGCAGAACAGGTGGGTCTACTGAAATACACTGCTGAGGGGAGCAGCGGGCAAGGCAGGAGAGATCTGCTGCACCATGTGGGATGCTCCCTGGCTGGGAATCGAACTCATGCTGCAGTGGCTGTGGATAGCTTCATAGTTTTGAGACTTAACCCCTTGATCCACCAGGGAGGCCCTGCTCTTCGGGATTTTTACCAGTCCGAAGGGATTCAAAAGGTACCTCATTTTTGTTCCAAATTACAGCCTCTTGAACACTACTGAACTTGCACATTCTAAAATATATTGTCCAGTGACAAAATGGGTAAAAAATCAAAAGAGACATTTTACCAAAAATGGCAATAAATTTATGAAAAGACATTCAATGTCATTAGCTATTAGGAGGGCGCAAATGAAAACCACTGTGAAATAGCACTACAAATGAAAATATCAATAAGGGGCCTCCTGTATGGCCTAGGGATTAGGCCTCAGCATATCACTGCATATTATATGGCCTGAATTCGACCCCCGGCCAGGGAGCTAACCCACATATGGTACAGCAGGCCTCTCCTGTCTTGCCTGCTGCTCCCCTCAGCAGTGTATTTCAGTAGCCTGTTCTGCTCTCCACTATGTCTCTGGTGAATCCTCTTAACACACACACCCCGTGTCTGGCCTACACCCCAGTTCTTGTATGCATAAATAAATAAAAATAAATCTTAAAAAATACATCAATACATACTTATCAGAATGGCTAAAATAAAAAATAATGACAACTTCTGTGGGGCTTTGGAGAAAATAGATTACTAATACATTGCTAATGAGGATGTAAAATGGTATCGCTAATCTGGAACAGTTTTTCGGTTGCTTTAGAAATTAACATGCAACAACCATACCACCCAGTAACTGCATTCCTGGGCATTTGTCCCAGAAAAATGAAAGTTTACATTCACACCAAACCCATATATGCAAATGTTTATAATGGCTTTATCTATAATGCCAAAAACTGGAAACAACCCAGATGTTCTTTAATAAGTGAATGTTTAAACAAACTGTGGTACGTCTTTAACATAGGATTCAACTTACCAACATAGGGGAACAAACATCTGACACAACTGTCTGGGTAAGTCTCCAGAGAGTTGTGCTGATTTTAAGAAGCCAAACATTGAAGTGTGATGTTGCGTTAGCCCATTTAAATAGCATTCTTGAATAACAAAATGATAGAAATGGAAAACCAATTAGCAGGTGCCAGCAGTTAAGAAGAGGTTGAGAGTATAAGAAAAGCAGGTGTGGTTGTGAAAGGGCAACATGAGGGTTGCGTGGAATGTTCTACATTAGTATCAGTATCCTTGGTGTGATGCTGTGCTACAGCTTGGTTAGATGGCACCCCTGGGAGACACTGAATAAAGAGCACATGGAATCTCTTTGTATTATTTCTTACACATTGTGTATGAATCTGTAATTCATTAACAGTCAAAAATTTAAATTTGGATGCAAGATTTTCAAAAAATGTTTTATCACTGTTTTAACTGGACTGTTTTCTCTATCTCCATTTCTGAGTATTTATTGTTAAGATAGAGGGAGTCCAAGAGTTTTTAAAATTTCTGTATTTAATATATTTTATTTTCTGACAACTTATCAACTTATCATTACTGGTAGATTTAGTAGAGAGTTTTGGCTCTGTAGATATACACACACAAAAAAGTCATTTTACCTTTATTTTTCAAATATATTTGCCAATTATTTAATTTTCTTATGTTGTTTTCAGGCAACATTTTAGACAATATTCATAATAATGCACAGCCCTATTTAATTGCTAATTGTAGTTGAAATGATTTTATTTTTTATTCTATTTAGATTTGATTAACTTATAGTCATTTCAGAAGTCTTGCTGATATTTTACTTAGCATTATTGTCAGCTTATGCACATGATTTCCTTCCTTAAATATATTAATATAATTAATTATATTTCCTGATACTTAATTTCATTCACATCACTGGAATAAACTCTGGTTGACCATAGTATATTTTGATATACACTGCTGGATTCTTTTGCCAGTATTTTATTTAGAATTTCCATATCTTGTGTTTCCACACGAAAGTGATGTATCCTTATCTATTTTTCTACTATTCTTGATCAGATTTTGGTATTCAGTTTATGCTTGTTCCAAAAGAGAGATTAAGGAGGTGTCTAACTTTTTCTTTGGCCTGGAACAGTTGAAGTTAGATCATAATTATCTGTTCTATAAAGGTTAGCTAAATCTCAGCTGTGGTACCATCTGGTCCCAGTGTTCTTTTCATAGGTAGATCTTTAATCACCTTCACACACTAACGACAATTGTTTGACTATGCAAGTTTTCCACTTTTTCTTAAATAGGTCTGAGTAATTTATATTTTGAAAAAAAATCATTTCCCTTTGGGAAATAATTTGTATGCAATAATCTTAATCTTTCCTGCATTTATGACTATTCTTTTATCTATAATCAAATTGTTAGTGTGTTTTACTTTATATTATTTTTCAGAGAACCACTTTTCAAATGTACTTATCCTTTCCAGTACTTATATTGCTATGCTTTCTACTTTGTGGATTTCAGCTTTTATCTGTATTCCTCCTCTTAGCGTGTACTGATTTATTTTACTATTTTTCTGCTTTCTAAAAATAAGTATCAATTTTCTATATTTTCATTCTTCATTATTTAATAGTGAAAGCATTTGATGCCATACTTTCCCCAAAGAGTAGAATTTTCACTGAGTCCCAAAAGTTTTCATGAGAAGGGTCTAAAAAGTTGGTTTCTGGGTTGTTTGAAATTTTTTTTAATTTCCCTTTAACACAAAGATTATCTATTAAATTTGTTTTTAAATTTCAAAGTAAGATTTTTGGTCACTTTTAATTATTTCTTTATTTTTGTTCAGAGAATATATCCTGCAAAATCTCTGCTGTTTAAGTATACTGTTGGTGGGAATAGAAACTGGTGCAGCCCTTTTGGAAAGTGGTCTGGATTTAACTTAAAAAAAAAAAAACTAAAAACGGAAATAGTGTGTGACCTAGCAATCCCACTCTGGGTATATAGTCAAAGAATATAAAGTCATCAACTCAAAAAATGATAAGGACTAAAATGTTTGGAATAGGATTATTTGCAATAGCTAGGACTTGGAAACAACCTAAGTGCCTGCTAATAGAGGATTGAATTAAGATGTGGTTTATTCACAATGGAATATTATTCAATCATAAGGAAAGACAAAATGTTGCAATTTACAGCATCATGAAGAAGTTGGAGGAAATTGTGTCTAGTAAAGCAAGCCAGAATGACAAAGACAAATATTAAACTTTCACATAACCAATAATTTGATAAAGCAAAATACTTGTGCAAAATATAATACTTGTACTTAATGTACTTAACACTTGCACATTAAAAATGAAATGAGCCTTCTGAGATTGGGGGTAGGAGAGAAAGTCTTAAAGGTATCTAAGGGACAGGGGGGTAGAATTAATAAAAGAAAAACCTGTTTAAATGTATTAAGTTTCACTTGATGGCTAGTAATAAAACCAACTTAATGTTCTATAATTGTAAATATTCCTTTAGACACGAAGCAAAAAGCCTCCTATTCAGTGAGTATAAGGTATATATGTGTATATATGTGTATATATGTGAATGTACATACATATACAAACATACATACACATAAACACATGCACTTTTTTGTACTAGCCTATTCCCATATGACCTTATTTATTGTTTATCTAATAAGTCCATTCTGAGATAAATGTGTTACAATCTCCCCATGTAATTGTAATCTTTCAGCAGTTACTTGCATAGATTTTCCTTCATATGACTAGATAGTCTTTGTGTGTGTGTACATTCCTGCTTACCACATACCTTTTTACAAATTATGCAGCTTACAAATACACAGCAACTCTGTTGACTCTGTTACATACTTTGACCTTAGAATCCATTTTGTTGTTAACACCACAAATTCTGTTTCATTTCGATTTTTTAGTGCATTCATCCCTTTAAGTTTAACCTTATTATACTCAGTTCCACAGGAACAAGAAGCACTCAGAGCACACAGGGTCATGTGGGGGAGGTACTAGATCAGTCCAGAGGTAGAAGCAGCAAAAGAAAGAAGAACGGGCAAAAGCTTGTTCATGGGAAGGAACAAGCCAGCTCAGGGGTCGCTGGTTTGAATAATCAGTGAGCTCTCAGGACTAGGGGCTGTGCTGGTTATCTGATTCCTGGCCCTGGGGTGACTCAGTCAGAGGAAATGTGGCCCACAGTGTAAGAGCTGGATAGAAGAGGTGGTTATGGTCTGAGTGCTGAAAAGTTGGTTTGCGTGCCAAGAGCACTGCACTCTAAAAATGGGCTAGCCTCACCAGGGCCTGTCCCACCAGAATCAGCAGGGCCCTAAGATGTCAAAGCATTAAGAGTATAGCAAATAAAAAGGCATGATTAACACACACATTCTGTGTTTGTGTGCATGTACTTGGCCAAGAAAAGCAGACCTTAATTTGGATCAGTCGAAATCAGGGAGTGAACTATGGACAATCCATAACCACTCAATTTATCTTATAGGTAATTAAAAACTATCCTTTCTCTGACTTTCAAAGCCAGTTTTTTTTTTTTAAATATATATTTTTATTGTTATTTATGTCTTTTACATTTTGTATTCCCCTAGGGTAGCCCACCACCAATTCACCCGTGATCCATCTCCATGGTCCCTTGTGTTCTTTTCTATTCCATTTTGTGCCCTTTCCCTTCCCTCCCTCCGGCTCCTTCCTCCCCCCCTCCCCCCCCACTGATTGTCCCTCT
>PVIJ01009157.1:0-68417 GCA_004024925.1 Scalopus aquaticus | reverse complement strand
AAAAGCAATTTACAGATTCAATGCTATTCCAATAAAAATCTCAATGACATTCTTCAAAGAAATAGATCGACTACTGATGAAATTCATATGGAACCACAAAAAACCTCGCATAGCTAAAGCCCTCCTAACTAAAAAGAAAGAAAACGGAGGAATTTCACTCCCTGATTTCAAATTATACTACAGAGCCATAATAATTAAGCATGATTATAATTTTAGAAAAATTATTCTGAGACTGAGTAAGGAATGGATTGAAGGGGGCTGAGCCTTGAGGTAAAGATAGTGGGGAGAAGTGATGCCGTGATCTCCACAGAGGGCACTAGAGACCTGAAACTGAAATAACATAGCAGTTGTGGAAATAGAGAAGGACTCAATTTCATCGACATCAAGTTGATATTTTAGAAGATT
This sequence comes from Scalopus aquaticus, assembly GCA_004024925.1. Lineage (NCBI taxonomy): Eukaryota > Metazoa > Chordata > Mammalia > Eulipotyphla > Talpidae > Scalopus > Scalopus aquaticus. Next base: position 68,012 of record PVIJ01009157.1, on the reverse strand, counting down.
AGTATAGAACTTAAGTGATTGATGTGGTAAGTGGCAGAGAGAAGTTGGAGATGAATGTGGATTAATAAGGGTGAAGTGTGTTTATCTGAGTTAGAAGATACATTGGAAAGAAAGGATTTGGGAAGAATGTAATTGAGTTGAGGGCATTATAAATGAAATATCCATGTGGACATGCTTCAAAGACCTCCTGAAATGTGGTTCTGGATTTCAAGAGAGTTGTCTAAGCTGCAACAGTGAATTTCAGGGTCTTAATCCTAAAAAGGATGACGAAAAATCTTGGACTGAGCAAAAACGCCAGAAATGTGTTAAGAATAAGGACTGGAATATAAAGTACAATAGCCTATACACCATCAATACTGAGAGATATATGCTGAATCTAATATAATGCATGTAAAGTGAAAAAGTTTGAATTTGATAGTGTACAGTTCTATATAAATATAGTATTTTTTAGCCAATATTATGATAGTAATTTGTTCTGTTTTTACTGAATCATTTCATGCTTCTGGGCATTCAGAAAGACTATAATTCTTACTATTCCTTGCATTTAGTAATAAGCACATAATTAATCCTAGCAAAAGGACTGTAAATAGAAGTAACACTTGCCACATGTAGCCGAAGTCCTGTGGGGCCCTCTAGTTCATTGTCTATTCATTGATATCAGGTATAAAATAAAGCGGACATTCCAGAAGTAAAAAAAAGAAAAACTATATGATAGACCAATAAAGAAAATAACCTTTGAAAAAATTAAGCATTAAAAGTCCACTCATGTTAAAACACGAACTAGGATTGGAAGACAACTATTGCAATCTCATTTAAAAATATCCAAAAATCCTACAGCTAAAAATCTTACACAATTTTTTATATGATAAAAGATTTCTCATAACATCAGGAGAAAGACAAGGGTACCTAATCTCATTGCTTCCGTTCAACATTGTATAGAAGGCTTGAGCCATTACAATAGAGGAAAAGAAATGAAACTAAGAAATTAGAAAGAAACAAAACTGACTTTAAGTGTGTGTATGTGTATTTACAGATATGTCATTAAATCTACCAAACAATGTTTAAAATCAGTAAGTAAATTTGTAAAAATCACATACATTTTACCAAGATATAATTCACATTCCTTACACTTTACTATTTTAAAGTGTATAGTTCAATAGATTTTGTTATATTTGCTGATTGTATAACCATTACCCTTTACTAGTCCAGAATGACTTTATCAACAAAAAAGAAAGCCTATACCTTTCCGCAGTCATTCCCTTCTCTCCTTAGTCCCTGAAACACTAATTTTCTCCTTGTCTTCATGAAGACAACTATTCTAGACATCTCATATACATGGCTTCTTTTGTTTGGCATAATGTTCTCAAGGTTCATCTACACCATAGCATGCATCAGTATTTTATTCCCTTTTCTGGCTGAATAATATTCTATTACATGGGTATACTATATTTTGTTTATCCATTCATCAGTTGGTGCATATTTGGGTTGTCTATATATTTAGATATTAGGAATAATATTGTTATGGACATTCGTATATGAGTTTTCATGTGAACATATATTTTTTAAATTTTCTTGGGTCTATATCTAGAAGTGGAATAGTGCTGTCAGTGGTAACTCTGTGATTAACTTTTTAAAGAAATTCCAAACTGTTTTCCAAAGTGGCTGCAGCATTTTCCATTCCCACAAAAATTCCTGGGGTTCCAACTTTGCCACATCCCTGGCAACACTTATTAGTGTCTGTCTTTTTCTTTTATGATAGTAATCCAAGTATGTGTGAAATGGAATTTCACTGAGGTTTTAATTTGCATTTTCCTAATGACTAATGATGTTGAGGATCTTTCCATTTGATTATTAGTTATTTGCATATATCCTTTGGAGAAATGTCTAATCAACCTTTTCCCCATTTTTGAACTGGGTTATTTATCTTGTTATCATTGAGTTATAGGGGCTCTTTATATATTATAGATACTAGACCCCTACCATAGACTTTCTACCATCACAAAGAACTGTTCTAGAATGTTTATAACTTCATTCCTAATAGCTAGGACCTAGAACAAGTATAGGTGTTGTCAATAGAAGAAAGGATAAAACAAAAACTGTAATATATTCACACAGTAGAATATCATTCACCAAGAAATAGAAACAGACTACTGACATACTCGAGAACATGATAATCTCAAAAACATAAAATGTCAAAGAATAACACAAACATGTAAGCAGTGCACAATTCTGTTTATATAAATTTGTAGAACCAGAGTTGATTTACTCTGGGGAGTAGATCATGGTTGGAGATGTGCTGGGAAAGAGTTTTAGGGAACTTTCTGGGGGAAAACAGATTTGCGTGGCACAAGAGTATAATTTGTTGAAACTAATGAAAATGAACACTTAAGAGCTGAGTATTTTTATATAAATGCATATACAAATTTTACCTAGAAATTTTACTTAAAAAATCATAAAAACTCAGAAACTTTCGATTCTAGTAATGAAACATATGCCAAAGAATTTAGAGGGGAATTGTAGTAATGTCTATGACTTACTTTGAAATGTATCCAAAATAAGATAGATTCATGGAAGAACAGAGAGATGGAATGATGGGTATCGGGTATGTAAGTACTTACTGTAATTTTCTTTTATGTTTTCTGTATGGCTAGACATTTTAATAACAAAAGTGCTGCAAAAGGAAACAAATCCTTAACATGGAATCTCTCACAATAAATAACAAATGAGAAATGTTAAAAATAAATTAAGAAGTTAAAAGAATAGAAAGTAATCCCAATTTTATAAATTACTGGCCATGTGTACTTAGCAAAGTCTTTTTATGTCTAAATTTCCTTATACTTAAATAATACATAATGCCTACTTCACAGGATTATTACTAATATATGTGAGAACAGTTCTGTTGCAAACAAGCACAGAGGAAATGTTTTAGCTACTGTGGCCCACAAAAATAAAATGTTTTAGCCACAGAAAAGGAGATCAATGTTTGCACAACTGCTATAAAGCAATCGTAATTTTCTTCAAAATCAGATTCACTGTGATTTGTTTTTTCTATGTGCAAATGTCATCTATTAGGATCCCAAAGTGAAAGAGCCAGTAGAAAGGAAATATTATAATTTTTAAAACCAATAAAGTATATTTTTAGAAGTGGTATTTCCTTGACTTTCATTCCAGGAAAATGCTAACACACGGCATGGAACATGCTGGGCCCAGAAAGGAAAGCTTGCCAGATGCCACAGCAATAAATAGAGCAGGGCCTGGGAGAGAGACACAGAGCTTGAACATGGAGCGTTTCTTCTCCAGCTCCCTTCCCATCTGGTATTTAGTCCACTGAGGTCAAGGGATTTTTGGAAATTCACCTTCATAGACAACCATTAATTAATTTTCTTATTTATTTACTTAACAGACATTTAAATCATAGTCTACTAGGGGCAAAGTTCTATGTGTGTCCTTCAGGATCCGAGCAACATGAAGCTGGGTAAAGTAATTTAAGTAAAAATAAATTCTAAGAGCAGCATAATGACAGTTTAGGACTATTTACATACTCCCACCTCCTCTCTTCAATACTCATTTAAAAATACAAGTTTAGCATTTTCAATCAATAGAGTAAGCAACAGCAATTTTTTTCATAAATGACAGGAAATCTCAGACAGGAAAGAGGGCAGCAGAGTTTCTTACGGGTTGTCTTACTTTGCTGAGAAGTATATAAATAAAATTTGTTTTCAAAAATTAAGTTTCCAGAGTACTTATAAATTATATTTTTATAAATATTTTAAGTACAAGTGAAATTTCTTAACGTGATTTTTTTACCTTCTATCTAATAGTATTTCAGATTATAAAAAACAAACAAACCTGAGCCCTAGTTGTTTTATCCTTTATGATTATTGTTCTTTGGGTTGTCAAATATATATACTTGTGATAATTCTAAGAAACTCTGATTAATAGCATTTTACCCAGGATTTAAAAACAACAAAAATTCCTCTTCAAGAAAAAGCACATTCCTTTCCCTTAACTCATCCTTATTTTGGGATTATACATTTTCTACTAAAATTTAGAATGGAATTTCTAACAGCAGTGTCATTGTTCAGTAAAAAGCAGTCCTTTTGTGTATGTGAAAAATTTCAAATGAATGGAAATGGTCTTAGACATTTTATCTGGAAAACTTTTGCCTACAATACTTATTTGAATGTTGTCTATATTTTCAGGAAATAATTTAGAAAAATGTCTTGTTTCATAAAAATGTCTTTCTCTTGTGTTTATTTAAAAAGGAACTCCATCTCTCACCTGCAACTCACACACAAACACACACACACAGACACATATGCCCTATGCTGTCAACAGAGGCTAAAGAAACATTGGCTGAATGCCAAATTCTGGGATCACAGGGAAGAGAAGGCTGGGCAGCAATCACCTCTCCTCACCCTTATCTTTTCCTCCCACTTATCTCTTCCCAGCTAGGGGTGCAGGAGTATCCATATTCCAGGACCTCTTCCTTGAAGGGAGACACAAGCTGAGAGTCAGGAGCCCTGCACTTTAATGTCTCATTCTTCTCCTCTTTGAGTGAAAGCATACTCTTCTGCTTTCACACAAATGAAATGTTATATGTAAATCAAAATACTGAGTCACATGTAAACCATCTTTCTGGGTTTCACCACCATGAACTTATAGTCTTAAAACATTCTTTCAATTAAAATAGAAAGAACCTGTCAAAGAAGTATATTAGGAGATGTTCAAATAGTTCACCACTGACTTTAAGTGAATTCATTATTTCCTGCATTAATACTAGTTGGGATGATGGTAAAAGGTCAAAACTTGTCTAATTTTGTCCAGTGTACATCATCTTAGAGTAAAATTACAGGGGGAAATCATGGGTTGGATTCATGAAGTAGGACAGAGGATTTTTGTCGCTGTTGAGGTTTTTATTAGCCACAAGCTTATATTACTGTATTTACTTGAGAATACACAACTGTCCTTGAAATAAAACATACATAATTCCTACAAGTGTGCTCTCTCAAGTTCATCCAAATTAGGGAGGTTTCCCTATGTTAATTTTGTCTATTTCACAAGCATCCTTGAGATCCTTTGTCCTTAATTATTTATGTGTCTATCTTAAGTATTAAGCACACTTGAAACTTGCAATATTTCTAAGTTCCTAACACTCATTAGTTTTGTTTTCTGCCTAGACCTGTTAACCTAATTTTGTGTTCAACACTTTTGGGAATAATGCAGTGCTTATCTCTAAATTTTGCATAGCTGTTTTTAGTACTAAAGGATTCAACAGCAGGTTTCAATTTCTCAAAATGAAATTTCCTGATTCTCTAATCTGAATTAAAGGGCACACTTACTGTTCTCCATTCTGTTTTAAAGATTAACAGATAATTTCTTAAATTATAGTTGAGGTATTTGTTAGCCAACATCACAAACAATATTCTTTCTGCCAAGTCATTGGTGGCCTAATTGTCTCCTCCTCCACTCACCCTAAATTTTATGAACTCTGATATAAAAGAAAAGGAAAAGAAAATGTAGAAGGATGACAGTAGGCCTATTACTGGACATTCGTTCTTATTTTCCTTTGCAGCTTCATCTTCTTGGCTGGTGTGAGAACTCGGCTATTCCCTCCAGCTCCTGAGAGAATGGGCCTGAGGGAGGGAAAGGGAATGCCAGAGAATCTGCAGATCTGGTGATAAACTGAGGTGAGTCCTGATGCAACAACTTGGAGCCAGACAGATGAATGGGGCAGCTATTTGATTTTCTGAAGTAAAAGCCACCAGAAATAAGACAGTATTCTTTGCTGGAATTCCACCACACCTATTAACAAATATGCCAAATTAAAACCCAATACCATCCACAGATCAAGCACTATGATGGATACTGATAAAAATATAATTTATTGTTAGAAAATAGTACTAATAATCTCATACTAGGGGCATTAGTGATTCCAGAACAAATTCTACTTGAAAAACAAATATGAGCTACGAATGAAATCATTTCCCTGTAGATTCTACACATACATGGAAGTCCAAGTGGTGTGGAGGGGCCCAGCCGCTCAGCTTTAAGTCATGTGTGCGAGAACATACAGAAATCCTGACAGAAACCCTATTTTCTGTGGACTTATGCTCAGTTCCAAAACATCTGATGAAAATAAAACCTGCAACAAATCTTAGTTTAGTTGAACTCCATCAAAGAGAACAACAATAAAGATGAAGGGGGGTGGGGAAACTACAAACTTGACTTTCAGGAAAGACCAGAGCATTTCTTGCAAGGGAAACCAATGGAAATTCTCAGTACTTATTCATTTCTTTATATAGAAAATTACAATTGGCAAGTGGCAAGATCATTTACAGACTACTAATTTCCAGTATCTTGAAGGGAATAAATAATTAAACTGGACCCAGGAAAAGCTGTCAGTTCAGAAATAATTGCTCTCACGCTTTAATTTTTCTGAATTATATTTTTCCGATGGTGTCAACTGGCTCGGCCCACAATTGTATGCAAAAATACACACGACCAAAAAAGCTCTAATCTTTAAAACAGCAAAACAAGAAAAGAATTGAAGAATAAACCAGACTCTAAGATATGCAGCTTTTAAAACTTTAAGGGAATAGACACTTCTTTCAGAGCCCTTGACACCCTGGGACCCCCACAGAAACTTTAATTTTAATACCTCTTGGGAACTGATTCTCTCCATTAATTCTGATCTTTAATTCGTCTTTAGACCTCAGCCTTCAGTTACTGGAGATAGAAAATGTCAAAGTTAAGTGTTCTTGTAGGTGAAAGATGATTACTAGCACCCAAACAAGCCTCAAAGTCAAATGACTGTGTAACCTCTACAGATATTTATAAAGGTAACCTCTAGACATATTTATTGCTTTGTTTACCCATTCGACCAATCAACAAAGATTTATTTAGCACATGCCTAGGCAAAATACTCACAAAACTACCCCAAATTCTTCTTGAAAATACAAATATATATTCATTTGGGGATTTTTGGCAGATTCTAGTTTTTGGAGATATCAGACACTAAGCAAACATTTAACTTTAGATCTTAAAATCTTCAAATGATACCAAAAACCATGTACTTTTTAAAAAGTTATTATGAAACCAAGAAACAATCGGAAATTTTTACTCAGTCCAATGGAAGAGAAAAGGTCTCCAAAACTAGTAGGCCTCTGAGATGATGAAGTATAGAAGAATGTGCACAGTATACAAGAAATCTCTCTCCTGGGCGCCAGGTGAGCCTCGGAGGCTACAAATCAAAAGTAGTCCCTTCTCCCTTATTTCCTTCTCTATTGTTTGCTCTATTTCCTTTGTCTTTTCTCACTGTTTAGCTACAATGAATCTTGATTGAGACTGAAATGGTAAAGTCACCTTAAAAACTGCTCACAGAAAAAAACAGTAGTAAATAACAGAGGTTTACAGACCAGCAACAACAAAATAAAGTAAAAAATTCTGTTGATAATAAGGAAGTAAAAGGTTTTTTAATCACAGAATTTAAAGAACAAGTATCACCCAAGTACTTATTCTACAGCAGGCAGCATACAGCGGTACCACACAGTAAATCCAAGTGTGCTGTGAATGATGAGATGGGTGCAGGAGGATAATTAATTATGGATTAGAGGTATCATGATTCCTTTTAACTATAAAAAAGGATACCCAAAGCAAATGTGGTACTATTAAGATTTTAAAATATGAGGGTGGGTGCACACACTTTTTTTCAGTATATAAATTACTTCATAATAAAGTAGATATATTTTTAAATGCCATTTTTAAAAAGAAGCCAGTAATTAGAAGGTGCTGTTCCAGTAAGTCCAATTTTCTTACTTCTGAGCTAGGAATACACATGGCTAACTATTTCCCATCTTTAGCAATGGAGAGTTAAAACAGAAGAAAAGGCTGTTGTTGATTTATGATAAATCAATAGCATTTGTGGCAAATGGATGGTCATTTCTGGATAGAATTAAATAGCTGTATATGATAATATTGAATCCTGTTGGTTTAAGATGTACACGATAATACAGAATCTTCTGGGGTTGAGAGAGTATTTCACTTTACATGTTATCTATGGAGGCAAGTCTTTTTCTTCCTTAAGGGGTATGAATTTAAGGCTTAAGGGAGACCATTCATGAATGCCACATTTTTATTATTGCTAAAAATGCATAAAGTCTGGATTCTGGAATATCAGTTTGCTCATTTACAGCACTGATTAGTTGGACAAGACCACAACTGACTTTTAAAAATAATCCTAACAAAGATTTCCTTTTCTTTCATAATTTGATTCAACGTTTTCTAATGTCATTCTAAAAAACTGATTGGGTACTGGGGGGATTTTGGCAGAAGGGGTCCCACAACCACTTTATTAACTTTGGATCACAAGCAATTTTAAGAATAGCAAGGGGCCAGGTGTGTGTGTGTGTGTGTGTGTGTGTGTGTGTGTGTGTGTTTCAATTAACAGTGATAACTAGCCTAAAACATTTCACTAGTGAAGCAAGAGTCCCTTGAGATATATTGTTAAATATAAAGACTGAAATAGACCACAGACACAAGGAGTATCACCCAGCAAACTTTTTTTTTCCTGAAAAAGTAGTCTCAATGCATGATGATTAGATATATATCTGCAATAAGAGGGCATACTGACGTATAATTTTCAATATTACATTTTTGTACATTTTATTATATGCTATTTTTCAACCAGTAGAGGAATGTGTTCTCATAAAGCTAATATTTATTCTTCCATGTTTATAGAGCTAGTGGAGTTTTTCAGGAAATGAGAAACTCTGAGAAGTCAAATATAACTTGGTTATAACAAAAGAAGACAGGACAGGAAAATCGCCAGATTTCAAAAATCGAACTCAGGAACTCAGTCATAAAGCTTTAAATAATTAATTGACACAAGGTAAGGAAAGTCTTTAATGTTACTATTTTTTCCTATATAAATGTCATCTTTTTATAGATGATGAATCCTACGACGTAGGATTCCTCATTTTACTAGAAAGCAAGAGTGCTATTGTCATTTCCCATTTTCAACTCTGCACTGCCCTGTGTGCTCTGTGAGCGCGAGGGTGGCACTAAGTGTAATCCACTGAAACACGACACCCTTACTTAGAACTGGATTTTCTTGTCATGAATTCTCATTTCTCTTCATCTCTATTAAGTAACCTCGGTACTATGGGACATCAACAATCTCTTAAGTTACATCTAAGGAAGAGAGTAATGGGGGCCTCCTTGGTGGTATAGGAGTTAAGTCTCAGCACTATCACTCTATGGCTTGAATTCCATCCCTTCAGGGAGCTAACCTACATATGGCACAGCAGACCAGACCTCTCCTGTCTCGCCTGCTGCTCCCCTCACCAATGTATTTCAGTAGATCTGCCTGTTCTGCTCCTCTCTCTGTCTCTGGTGAATCCTCTTACTCTTCCCCTACACTTCTAGCCTACACTCTAGTTTTTCCACTCAAAAATAAAAAGAAAGAAAGAACACAGTAATGGAAGATAATTTTTTTCCCCTGAGGAAAGGCTGCCTCCTATATTAAGGTAAATGTCTAAAGAGATTTCCTGCAAGCCACATTCTTATAGGAGAAATTTCTCCAAATGCAGTTGTTCCCATATCTTTTCTTTTTAATTTATATTTTCACTAGAGACTTCGGAAGAATCAGGAGAAATGAAAGTCTTTGAGTCATTTCCCCATTCTCTAAATGTATGGAGAATAAAGTGGGGACTGCTGACAAGTAAGTGAGAGAAAAAACAGAATCCTGAAAGAGGATAGTAGGGTAGGCAAGGCAAGAGACATTGGCACAGAGGAGAGAGAGAATTTCAATCAATCTTCAAATTTCTGAGTCTGTGGAATGATATGCAGAGTTGAAACTATGGCAATCGGTGAAAAATACTCCTTTGTTATTTAACTTTTTCTCAATCTTTCCTTAGGTCAGATTTTGCCCCCTTCCTCTTTCATTGATTGTTCTTGGCGACATCAGCCCTACAATTTTGTGAGGTCCAGGCCCTGTTTGGCTTATAAGCCCTCATAGCTGTCCTCTCTTAGTTATTTTCCAGCACTGATTTTTGATACTATCTCTCCCATATGCATATTATTGCAAAAAAAAAAACCACAGTGATTTTTCTTAAACACCAACCCAGAAATTCTGATTCTCCAAGAGAGCATCCAAATATGCATGTTAGTGTGTTTCTAGACAGCCAAAAAAAAAAAAAAGTAATCCCAGAATAGAAGTGTGACTGAGTGCAAAAAGAATGGCACCCAGAGTTAAATGCTGAGGTGTGGGCCAGCTCCACCCTTCACTCAGCTCTGCCAGCTCCAGCACTCTCAGCCTCATGTGAGGAAAGTGTAGTCAGAGACTCCTCTGCAGGGAAATGTGAGCACAGTGTGAATTTGACTACATCAATGACAAAAAACCAGGGGCGCTAGAGGTCTTTGGTTTCTGGAAACCAGGATTATTAACTTTTCCAATATCGAGAGAATCACCTTGCATCAAAAAAACCGCCCCCTTCAAATTGTCAATAATGACCCCCTTAAGGTTTCTCAATAGGTGATTTTTAACCCTCCTTCAAAGAGTCTGGAATCTTAAAGTCAAAAAAGAACCGGGAGGATAAGCAAAATTTTGGATTATGAAATTCTGTAGGAATAGATTTTTAAAAATAGGCTTATATCTCTTGAAGAGAAAAAGGAAGACTAAAGATCTGAGTCTTTAATGATAGAACAGGGATGCTGACCAATAAATCCTTTCTTCATAGGAAAGAAACGCAACATCATAATAGGAGGTCAGGGATTACTTAGGTTGTCTTAATAACAGGGTTCTAAGAAAGAAGAATATTTAATTAGGTCCCCAAAAGAAACTGAATACCTAGGTAGGAACGTTTGAGAACAGATTCTCATTGATTTCAGATAATTCAGTGGGATCTTATTTGTAGACTAGAAAAGGACATTTAGGTAACTTCTCAGGTCCTCCCCTACACTTGTGTTTCCATAGATACACTCATTAGGTTTCAATACACAGCAGTATCCTACCAAATTGATAGTCCAAAGAGTCGAAGATGGAGACATACATTTCCATCTACCCTCTTCGCCAATGCGCATCACGTGCCTCCCACTTCAAAGTGAATCATTCAAAAGGCCCAACAATGAAGGGAACAGTGGGAAAACTGGAATTCAGCCCAGCACTGCAGCAAAATCAACTTTGATTTCTCAGTAGAAATAAAAGAAGGAAAAAAAACACACCCACAGTAAAGGGCTATTAGGGGAGAAAACATTTGTCACAGTGGACAGAATAGAAGTCCAGCCAAATGAAATAAAAAGATGTGTCATTCTAGGGAAAGTACTGCATTCCTCCTCCCTTGCTCTTCGTTTAGTTTTTGTCCACTCAATGTACCAAGCAGTAGCTTCTCTTCTGTTCACTTTTCCATCTATGAAAGATGCATGGATTGAATTTAGCCTTTGGGTAGGTCGTTGTCAGAAAGTATTTTCAAAATAAAAGTGTTTCATTTGGTGCTATCTCAACAGCAAAACATCTACTTTCAAAATAAAGTACTTCCTTCTCCAGTAAGCCTTTTCCTTGAGTAAGCACAATACTGATAGCAACTTTTCAAGCTGTTAATATACACACATTAAAGCAACAACAACAAACCCATTTTATCTTTAGAATTCACAGGGCAAGTACTCCTTGGTAGAAACTAAATTAAAATGCTCTGGCTGGGTCTCCCTGGTGGCCTAGGAGTTAAGTCTCAGTGCTATCATCACTACTTCCTGAGTTCGATCCCTGGCCACAGACTAACCCACATGGCACAGCAGACATCTCCTGTCTCGCCCACTGTCCCCTCAGCAGTGTATTTCAGTATATCTGCCTGTTCTGCTCCCCACTCTTTCTCTGGTGAATCTGTTCAACCCCCTCCCCCACATCTCTAGCTTACACTCTATTTCTTCTATGCAAAATAAAACAAAATAAAATACTCTGGCCATTGAGACTATATCACAATGACACTAGTTGATATTGAAAAATGCAGTTTTGAATTTCAATATTTCAAAATATAATTTATCCACAAGCTCTTAATTAATTGAAAGTACTTACCAAAATCTGACATATGTAGACACTCAATATAAATTTATTGAATCTATTCAGAAAGACTTTATGAACACAGAAATAAAATTTGGTTTTAGCCAATGTGGGGGTATTTTATTTCTAATATCCTTGTAACATCCCACAGAGTGTACAATCATAAGTATGAGAAGTAGCATATCAAATTTATTTTAATTTATAACCATCTCCCAATGAAATTAAAGGATTTCAATCTGTGTATAACCTACTTCCAGACACTTAGTACACTAGAAACAAGTATAACTACTATTAATTTTTAAGATGTCCCTCAAAATTAATAGTATATTCGGTGAGAGAAATGGAAAAATTAACACAAACCTTAAGACCTCCAGCTGATCAGAAGACAAATGTGTTCTTTGAGAACTTGATTGAAACAGCAGCGTATTCACAAAAGTCTTTTAAATAGGAGCTGTTCACAAAGGAAGTCCCATGGAAGACAATGTGGCTTTGACATGCCAGATGCTTCTGGAAGCAAAAGTGAGCACATGATTAGGAAGTGTCCAAAGCACCATCACTGCCACCCTGTCACTGGGTCAGAATGTGCTAACTTAGGTACCTACTGCTATTAGTCACACAATGGCATTCATTTCCATCAATGTTGCACCCCGAATCTTACTCCAAAAATGGCAGCAAACAACACTGTGTTTAGAAATTCCTCAAGATAGGAGTACTGCATGAGTGAACTCTGCTTTTCCCCTCCCTAAGCAATCTGGGACTGGGAACTGTGGTCAGGTTGGATGTGAGTGTGGGGCCCCAGCCTGACCAGTTACTGAGTGCCCAGCGGCTGCAGGGCACTGTTCAGGGGACTCTGTAAACATGGGCTCCTCAACAGAACAATGGCCCGAGGGTGGAGCAGGCTAGTTCCAAACCAAACCTGATTCCTGAGGTCAGGCTTAGACATCAACGTCTCAAGGCTGGCTGTTTCCCTCATTACACTGGTGCCCATGTGATTTAGAAAAGCATTTCACAAGAGATTAGATAAGAGAACCAAAAATTCTACAATAAATGAAATTAATGCAAATATTACCAAATTAATTAAGACATCTTCTCTCCAAATCTGCCTCCGTATTATATCAAATGCTATCTTACTAGGTCATAGCCCACAGCCAGCAGCTTTAAGCAGGGTGCTTTTCCTCCCATCCTTCTTCCTGTATGCAAGCTGAGGGCATTCACCAGGGTCCAGCAGTCCCCTTATGCTGAGGGGTGGATTTACAGGTCATGCTGCATCAAGGAGCAACTCAAAGTCTTGTCCTCCTCTGGCCGATCTGCATTGAGGGGCCACAGGTCGCTCCATGGCCAGGTGAAGGAGAACGGCACCTTCCCTAAGACTTTCCCTGGTATAATTAGGAACGGAGGGCAGGCCTTCTGTGACAGCACTATGTCACTGTGTCCTGTGGCTGAGCAAAGACTCCACAGAGGTCTGTCTAGCTTTCTATTCTCATTTTACTCAAATGTCCATATGGTTCCGGTGGTTCCTGGGCCAACACAGAGTGTCACTCCGCTTGCCCCCTCCTAGCTGCAGCAGCCACTATCACAATCACTGTCCGCTCACTAAACACTTCAAAATTCTCCCCTTCAAGGTTGCAGGTTTCAGTACCACCGGCTTCTGCCTGAGCCTCAGATCCACACGGCTCTTGGGGAGTTCCGTGGAGAGGCTAAGAATGACGGAGCAGGAAGGTCACCCAGAACCTTTGAAATTTTTCTTTCATTTTATTTTTGGCAACAAAAGCCTAAGTTATGAATAAAGAAACAGGGAAAAACTGATTGATTGCATTTTCAGAGTTCTGCAGGACGGGAGCCTGGGATTATTAAATGGAGGGAAAAAAAGAAAAAAGAGCCAAACAGAGCCAGTTTATCTTTGCATGAAAGAAAGGAGATGAGGTGCACAAAGAATGGAGGAAGAAAATTCCTTGGACCACAGAACCTAACCTAATTATGGAAATACAAAATAGAAACTCTTCTTAAAACTTCCTATATTAACATTTGGTTTTTGTATGCCACTCAGAAGTCAACTTTCAGGTTACAAGCTTAAATTCACAGGTCCCATTTCCCAGGAAACCCCAAAGGTACTTCTCAAATATTTACTCAGCAACTGTTTTTTGCACACTTAAGATTCAATCAGTAACGGAAATTTTGAGGAATACTGAAAAAAAAAAATGCAAGACATTCTTCTTCTAAGAATTTTACTGTTCTGTAGGGGGACACAACTAGGATGTCAAAAATTATATACAAGAAGGGGGTACTAACAAATGTTTGAAAGAAGGGATATGGAACCAGACTGGCTGTGGGTGTCCCTGCCTCCTTCCTTATTAGCTGTATAACTTGGGGGAAGGAGTAAGACATTGGAGAGTTTAAGACAATTAAACTCTCCAACCTCAGTGTCTTCATCTGCAAAATACAGAAATGATATACTTCCCCGCTGGTTGTTATGAGAAGTAAGTAAGATAACCTATGGAAGGTGCTTGGCACAAGGAGTGGCACAGAGTAAGAATTCATCAGATATTAGGAAGAAGCAGGAGTAGTATTCTCTCAGAGGATGATGACATCATGAAGCTTTAGAAGAGCTGAGAATTCTCTTTGTCTGAGATGAAGAGAATAAAGAAGCCCTGTGTGGAAGACAGCATTTAAGATCAGCCATAATTAAACATGGAAAAATGACTAGGCTATTATAGATCCTCTGGTGATAATTAAAAAGCTAGAAAATGAGCCATGTTAGAAAAAAAAATAGCCCTCTAAATTAGACATTATTTTCCAGCTTTGGTATGAAAGTGAATATCTACCATAACAACACAACCAGGGAATGACATAGGAAGAAAAGATATGTATTGCCTCTAAGAAAGACACAATATCCTCCCGGATTCTGTTCTATTTAACTATAATCCAAAATGACACCATGGCCTTTAATGGAACTTGGCAAGCCCTAGACACACCATTTTTAAATTTAACCTCAAATTTAAATCACAGGGCTCGAGACTCAAATCTCCAATGTGACCTTTACAGGGTATTGTTCAAGAAAACATGTCTGTCACTGTGCAGAGAGATTATACACCCTGTTATTCTGGAAAGTATAAAGAGAAGATGTACTATATTGTTACAAGACAGGCCCACAAAATAATTATGGCTGCGATTTTCTAGAAGCAATGAAAATAGGTTGATTGGCTAATTCATTTAGAAATGTTGTCTTATCGAATTAATGAACATTCCTGTTTTCCTCATATTTTAGATTTCATTTAATTCAGAAGCAGCTTGGCAGGAATCTCATCATTTATGAATTTAAAATATAGCTTCTCTGACTAAAACCCTCTTTCACGGGCTTACTGAGCCACACTAGTTTGTCCTTGCCAGACTGATACAGTACTTAGCAGGAGAGGTGGAAGCAAGGTAGCTGGAGTTCACCCACACCCTCCCTGCTTCCAGCCCTGGTAGGTCTGCTTAAGAAGAGTGAACCTGGGGCCTCCCTGGTGGCACAGCAGTTAAGCACTGCGCTGTGGAGCTGTGGGCTGCTGCCATGCAAGTTGACACCCGGCCTGGGAGATTCCACATGGTGCGGCAGACCTCTCCTGCCTCGCCCGCTGCTCCCCTCAGCAGTGTATTTCCATTGATCAGCCTGTTCTGCTCCCCACTCTGTCTCTGGTGAACCCTCTTGCTGCCCCATGCCTCTGGCCTGTATCCCAGCTTGTGTGCATAAATAAATAAATCTTTAAAAAAAAAAGAAGAGTGAACCTGTAAACACTGGTGTCATCTTTTTCTTCTTCATTCCTCCCACTGAATTGTGACATCCTATCAATTCTTCTTCCCATTTATCCAAATCATTACATGATATTTTATGTACTACCATCAGCGTCTATCTGATTTTCCTTCTTGAAACACATTCTAAAAACAGTCAATAGATCTGTCATCCTCTCTGATTCATAGACGGTGGTGATAAATAAGTATTTAAACAAAAAATGAATGAATGAATAAATGAATGAATGAATACAAAGAACAGACTGGTGGTTGCCAGAGGCAGGGATGGGATCGGGGAACAGGAGAAATTGGTTAAAAGGGGATAAAATAAAGTGCCAACTGCTTGCTCAGAATAAAAAAATGAGTGAATGAATGAACTATTTTTAAAATGCAGCTCTAATTATGTGTTTCCACTATTCAAGAATCTATAAGGTCTCTCTATTTTTTTTTCAAGATCAGATCTAAGTTCCTCATTTGGAATATATTCCCATCATCCTCTCTAGCCTTAAAACAGACCATTTCTGATATAAAACCTTGGGTCAGACAGAAATGGTCTACCTATCATGGTCTACTCACCTTAGAGTAAATCACAACTAGGAAAACATCATACTCACCTAGGTCTCCTGAATTAGAATAAACAGAGGAAAGTCCTCACCTTTACTTAAAATGCTCCACAGAACCCTTGTACACTGTTGCTGGGAATGTAGAATAATCCAGCCTCTATGAAAATCAGTATGGAGGTATCTCCAAACATTCAATATAGATCCAGCATAGGATCCAGCAATTCTACTCTTAGTCATCTACCCATAGAATGCTTCTCCAGCCCTTTATTGCTTTAATTTTGTATTGCCTTACAGTTTTCAATATCTTTCATTAATTTATCTCTGAAAATAGGTTCTAAGAACCTTGAAGGCAGGAATTGTATTTTAAAATTTACTGACCCCCATAGCATCTAGCATATTAGTTTGACATTAAACATTTCAAATATTATGAAATAACTGATTTTTCCACACTGTGCATCAGTGTAAAAATCTAGTGTGGAGAGCTTAAAGCATCTTATAGTGCCTAGTGGCATGGAAGTGTTAATAATAATAACAATAATAACAATAATAATAATATGGAGGGTAAGTAGAACATGCACACATACGAAAGAGCAAAAATGTAATTTCAAAAATTAAACTAAAAATTATAAAAATAAAAATTAATGACACTCATAAAAATTAAACAATATATTAATAGTTTAATAATTAACTGCATATGTAAATACATTATTATGTAGGAACATACAGAAAATGATGTTTACATGATATGTTAAAATGATAATATATTTTATAATATAAAACTGTAATTCTTGAACTAGACAAAATGTTAATTAAGCATTTCAAACATGTAGAAACTCAGAAAAATTTAACTTCTATCTGCTCTTTTAAGGGAAATTACTGAGGATATGCTTCAGCATTACATGGGATTAAAGTGGGAAAGAGAAAGGAAGACATGGGTGCAGGGAAGATAAGTACTAGACAGGATGTCTAAATAGCTGTTGCAACCTCCAGAGATAGGTATCCAGGAAAAGGGGGACTTGAAAACATTTCAAATTCTAGTTTTTGAGAAGCAGAAAATATTTAAGGTTGCCATAAAGGTAACTTATGCAAATAAAAATAGAAACAATTAGAAACCTACTTAAAAAAAAACTATTTCACACACACACACACACACACACACAATCCAGCCAATATTGCAAATATATTTAGAACTATAAAGGTACTAACAAAAAGTATAAACTGGGTCCTGAGTTTTTCACAGTAAGTCTACTATATTTTTCAATTTTTAAAACATATGTATGCATCTTATTCACAAAAATAAATCTGAAATATTTATTAACATTTCATACCCTATATGGAAACAATCCAACTAGACCATATTTCATAGTGCAGCCTTCAGAATTTAAATAAGAAATTGCTGGCATTTCAGAAATTAAGCTACATTTTTTAAAAATCTCAAATTTCCTTATTCTGGATCACTCAGCCAAAAACTCCTGTAGAGTATAAAGCCTCATTCCTGCTTTGGACTACCAACGCCCTAATCATTTTACCTTTAAACTGATTACTCCTCAAATAGAATCTTGCTTGCTTACAATGAGAAAACAGGAAGAACTGAACTAAAGTTAATATAGAAAGCCCTTCTTTATGAAAGATGGCAGTGGTGGTAGACTCTGGGATTTGTGGCATTTTTTTAAACTTAACATGTTAAGGATGTCTGCGCAGATATAAAAATACTGCATTTTGAAGTCTCTAACAGAAATGTCTTCTACAACTTCTACCCTGTGGCAGACAGTAACACAGAAACATCTTAGAATACATCACTGAACAGTCTACTTCAGTAGTATTAGGTGTTAAAGAGGTAAACAAATGAAACCTGTGGCTAAAATATTTGGGAAAGATGCATAAGGCAGATGAATCCATCATAACTCCACGATGGTTCCTGCCACAGCAGATAGAAGGCACTGACCCTCAAGGGTGACTGCTGAATTTGGAGCCATCCTGAAATATTCTGAGGCCCTCATTTATTCTCTCTGCAACTTCCAATAAGCCAGATGACAAACTGCCCACGAGAATTGGGGTCTGTGACCCCAACACCCAACTTTCATTTCTAGGATATAGTGCCCTCCACCATCAAACACAATATAGCTCAAACGACTTTAGGCACATAGTAGGACACCACAGAATATTTCTCACTTAGAACCTGGCTACAGCCATACCACCCTGAACATGCCTGATCTCGTCTGATCTCGGAAGCTCAGCAAGGCCAGGCCTGGTTAGTACTTGGATGGGAGAACTTGGGATATATCTGACATGGCATGAAATAAAATTCCCTGGATATAATAATTACATTGTGATATACATTTGGAAAATTAAAAATGAAATAGAAAATCTTATAAAGGGACAAATGTCAAAATAAGGAAGATCATAGAGTCTGTGGGTGTGCTATTTTCCTTTGTTTTCAAATTTCCTTTGCTCTATGTTGAAACATTTCAATGAAGAGTTTTCCCAATGTCATTTGATATAGGAAAACATCTGAAAATACAACAGTAGACTTCAAGTATTTCCCATCTTGTAGGAGTTTTAAAAACAAATTCTAGCCTTTCACTAAAGAAAAAAATATATATATATATATTTTCTCCCTTCCTGAATGAAAATTTTCCAGCTGCTGGTAAGTTTCCAAAAGTATATTCTCAGGGTCTCGAGCCCTATATCTATAGACTCTTATTCAGGAAAAAATAGGACTTAGGAAGGCTTGAAAGTTGAAATAGACTGCAGATCTCTACTGAAAATCATTACGGAAAGAGTTCATCTATATACAAATAGATAAAACTAGAAGAGAAAAGTTACCAAAATGTTTTTGAAATAGAATAAGGAAAAAAGTCATCTATAAATACGTACCTACAGGTGAGAGACAAAATCGTGCAGTCGTTCAGAGTATAAACTCTGAAACACTGGCTGGGTTCAAATTCTGTTTCTGCAATGCACTTACTGGCTATATGGCCTTAAACAAGTTATTTAACTTCTTTTTGATAAGTTTGCTTATCTGTAAATTGGGAGGTGATAATGCCTAGATTATAGGGTGACTATGAGAATTAAATGTTGCTATCATTAACTCACTACAAACGGCCTAGTAAACAGAAAAGACTAAGTACTGTTACCTGGTACTAATGTTAGTAGCACCTAGTACTACTCCTATTACTATAGAGATACAGGAAAAATATAAGGAAATCCAGTAATGTCCATATTGTGATTTTTTTATTAATGCCATTTAAGTTTGAGGATAGATGTGATATTCCTGATTCCTCTGAAGTTTCACCTGAATGCACTTTCTACAGATTCAAGTTCTTGAACACAGTGGACCTGCACCTCAGTAAGCTATATGGTATTTGGCTGAGGCTTTTAATCACAGAGGCAATGTCAAGGTCTCTACCCACTTTGCTTGTATTTCAAAGCACACTGCTAACTATGTTTTCTCTTTCATGAAACCTTTTAAGATGACTTGGACATGACAAGCTTCTTGCAGGGTAAAAAGTTTTTTAATTCTTATTGAGACTTGCTTTAGGGACAATCTTAGTGTTGTGAACTAACATTTGCAGAGAGCTGTTTCTTTTAGAAGAGTGCAGCTGTGATTGCTGTACACATGTCAGAGCCGCTGCAGTTATATTCATGTTGACCCTGCTCCAGAGTATTGAAATCCTGATGTCAGTTTACTTGCCCATAAAAATATAAGATGACCTGAATTTCTCTGAAGCCTTTAAAAGGAAAAAAATAAAGCAAAACAAAACAAAACATAATGAAACAACACACCACTTCTGAATCATACTGTGTGCTGTGAGCAAGAATTTCAATTAAAACTTACTAAATTGGGTCAAGGGGTTCTCCAGGAAGGAATTTGCCAAAAAAAATTCTAAAATTTCCAAAATAAAGCATAAAGCAATGTGCCATCTCACCAACCCTCATTCGTTCTTCCATAGTGCTTTGGAGAATGTGAGACCACTGGTCTGCATCACCTCGCCTCCTTGTAGGGAAATACTATCATTGGGAACTGCTGCTTCAGACTATAATAGTCTGGCAGGCTTGTTCTAAGAGATGCAACAGGCAATCACCAGAAATTGCTTTTCCAAGGTGAACACGCCAAGATGCCAGTGTAATTCTTAGAAGTGTGTGTGCCCGTGTGTGTGTGTGTGCCCGTGTGTGTGTGTGTGTGTGTGTGTGCGCGCACGCGCGCGCGCGCGCGCGCGCTTATATAACATACATATGTGTTTCTTTGTTTATAATATTGTAAGATCAGGTTAAGCTTTTCTATTTTCTATTACTAGTAGCTCCACAAATTTCAGACTAAAACCATTATAGTTACACACATACACACACACACACACACACACACACACACACACACACACACACACACACAGAAAAACCTCCCAGAATAACAGAGCCCAGAAAGTTGATTTCAGCTTGATTTCCTCCACTATCCTAGACACTTCTAGTTACACAATACTGTGTGAGGCTCTTGTACCACTCTGCATATTTCCATCGAAAAATCCCAAACCTATTGCATCCTGAGAACAAAAGCTGGCAAGAAGCACTCAAGTGATGAGTGAACAAAACACAACTTAAAAAAGCAACATACTGACTTGGAAATGTCACGTGAGCTACCGAAAGGCACGCAGCTCCAAAGTTTATGAAAATATTTTGAAATACTTTGCCAATGAACATATCATTCACTAAAAGACATGCCAGCACTAGTCTAGAGATGTCTAACAAACTACATAATAAAGAAAACCATTTACAAAAAAGTTAAATGTTAGAAATACATTTTTTGAGCGCTTTCAAAACCAATGTGTTTTCCCCCCATTTTTGGCCAAGGAAATAACTGTGTTGTTATCAATGGCCATATTGTGACTTTCTTATTTTACTTGTTGCCCATTTGCATTTTCACATGACAGTCAAAAAAATCAGTTAGTAAACCTGTAGTTATTATTGAGAACCTCTAGAAGTACAAATTTCCTAGCTCAAATTATTATTAGTAGGATCATGCCTCATGAGACTAGCATCTGCCCTTCTTACTTTACTTCTTGCATTACTTATTTCCTCCTTCCTCCCTTCTCCCATCTTTTTATCCATCCATGCATCCATCCATGTTTCCATCCATGCATCCCTTCATCCATCCATCCACCTACCCACGTACCTAAGTATTAGTCATGTACCTAAGCTGTGTCAAGCATTGTGCTGATTATCAGCAATACAGTGAGGAACAAGATGAAGTCCATACCATCATGGAATTGCTACCTGGGAAGGCACCTAGCAAAATGGATAAACGTAATTTGTGCAAACTGCTAGGATAAAGAAAGAACAACATGCTAGACAGTAAGTAGAAAGAAACGTCATCAAGGATTCCTAAAGGAAACAGAATTTATCCTGAGGTATCAAGAATAATTGGAACCAACTCAGAAAAAAATGAAGGGAGCTAGGACTAGAGGGAAGAGCACAAATAATTAATAGGGGAAGGGAGGGTATGAAACATTAAAAAAAGAAAAAACTTCAGAGAGGGATGGCTGTTATGCAGAGAACAAGGAGGGATATGGCAAGAAATAACAACAGAGAAATGGGCACAGATTGGGAATATTCCTCTTTTTCTGAGCTTCATCCTTTTGTCCTTGACCCCTCTTCTCCAATTATTATCAATTCAGTAAGTCCTAAACAGGTTAATTCTAATGGTACACCCTGAAGTAATAGCAAAATGCATAAGTATCATCCCATTATTCTCAACACAGACCTCTCTTTACAACCCAATAAACTGTCTATAACTAAACCCAAACAACTATCCATCTACTCCACCAGAAAACTTTGGAGAGTTTTTCAAATGATAGACCAAGCATAACCACATTGCCATCTGTGCTTTACATTTCCTTCATGAATGCAGTGGGACAAGGACAGTCTATTCAATAAATGGTGCTGGGAAAACTGGACAGCCACATGCAAAAAATGAAGCTAGACTACTACCTCACACCCTGCACAAAAGCCAACTCAAAATGGATAAAAGACCTGGACATAAGACCTGAAACCATAAAATTTACAGAAGAAAATATAGGCAAAGCTCTACATGACATACATCTCAGCAAAATCTTGAAAGGCACATCCCCCAAAGCGAAGGAAGTGAAGGACAAGATAAACAGATGGGATTACATCAAAATAAAAAACTTCTGTACAGCAAAAGAGACATAAACCAAAACTAACAGACACCCTACCAACTGGGAAAGATCTTCTTACACAATACAACCTATAAAGGACTGATAACAAAAATTTACAAGGAGCTCACACAACTCAACAAAAACAAAGCCAATAATCCAGTCAAAAAAATGGACAGAAGAGCTAAAAAGGCACTTCTCCAAAGAAGAAAAGCAAATGGCCAACAGATACATGAAAAAATGCTCAACATCACTCAAGGAAATGCAAATCAAAACCACATTGAGATACCACCTCACACCTGTGAGGATGGCACACATTAAAAATACAGGTAACAACAAATGCTGGAAAGGATGTGGAGAAAAAGGAACTCTTCTACACTGTTGGTGGGAATGCGAATTGGTCCAACCATTATGGAAAGCTGTATGGCGGTTCCTCAAACTGCTCAACATGGAACTTCCATACGACCCAGCAATACCACTGTTGGGAATCTACCCAAAGGACACAAAAACACTAATTCAAAAAGATACATGCACCTGTATGTTCACTGCAGCACTGTTCACAATAGCAAAGGTATGGAAGCAACCCAGATGTCCAAAAATAGATGATTGGATCAAGAAGATGTGGTACATATACACAATGGAATACTATTCAGCATTCAAAGAAGATAAACACATGCAATTTGCAGCAACATGTATGGAATTAGAGGGGATCATACTCAGTGAAACAAGCCAGAAAGAAAGAGAAAAATATCAAATTGTTTCACTTATAACAGGACTATAAGGAAACCAAATAGGAGAAAGACACTCAGCAGGGGGCGGGGGGCGGGGTGGGGAGGATAAGGGCACAAAATGGAGTATAAAAGGACACAAGAGACCACGGAGATGGATCACGGGTGAATTGGTGGTGGGTTACCCAAAGGGAATACAAATGTAAAAGACATAAATAACAATAAATATATATACATTAAAAAAAGAAAAAAAAAGCAAACTGATTATAATGAAAAAAACCCACAAAAAGTAATGACTGTATTTAAAATCAATAAACAAAAAAGAAGAAAAATCATAAGTACTCCTTTACCTGTAAATAAAAATTCTCTCTTAGCTATTGATCATAGTTTGAAAAATGATAGTTTTCAAATAGAGAAAAGGATCTCAACACTATAATTTTTCATTAATTTACTAGATAAACAATTAAATGTTTTATAAAAACATCAAAATCTTTAACTCTGAAATATATTCATTACTGCAATGCTTGTTTACATTCAGATACGTCTACATTCAGACAATTTTACACACATTTGTATGTGTATCTTTTTCTCTTTCAACAGGCAGCGAGAGGAGCAATAATAATTAGCTTTTATCCTTGTGGGTTAAGCAGAGCAATACTATCTACTTCATATTCACCTCTAGAGACAAAGAGGCAATTTTGGATTTCAGCTCTTTTTCGTGGATTCTATTTAAATTAAACTGTAATGAAATACAGCTCCAACCAATTTTTTATATCCTAAATTTCCAATCGAGGGTTTTTTCATTTTTAGTCCTAAATATTTTGTTTCATCATAGTAAGTCCCTGTGGACAACTGCTAAATTCCTAAATTGGCAGCAAATACATTTCAGGAAAATGTTTCCATATAGCACCAAATCTATTTTTATCTTAATAAATTATAAAATCATAAAATTTATAAATCATAAAACTTAACAGCTGTAACCTCAGTTGACTGGTAGTGGGGTGGGGGATGTTAACTGAAGAAACTAGGAGAGAACCACACAGGGTGCTTAGCCAGCCCCTTTGGTTAACCAAACTCCTTGTGCCCTCTCCACCCAAGTTCTGAGTCTTGGCCCCACTCAATCCAAATAGCCTGTTCTCATGAACCCTTCTATTCAGCTGGAAGTAAAATAAGGCAAAATCTACCAGCAGGCACATCTCCAGTTAATCTCTCGAACTTTCTTATAATCAGAGCTGTCTAGTAATGGGACTGTTTTCCTTACAAAGTAGTAACTTTCTTTACCTATGTCTACTGAGTCCTGGAATATGAGCTGGGTAACCCATCAATATACTACAGAAGACATGGGTGGTTTCTACGGGAAAAAGCGAGCAGAGGCCCTGCGTTGGCTCTCTCCTCTTCCCCAGTCCTAAAATAACACTGCCATCAAGAGTAGGTATAGGTTGAGGTGCCCTTGGTTCCAATGACAAGCCCACTTAACCACGATCAGTTCATTGGTGCCTTTCAGATGCCTGTCTCGTTGCATCTTCACAGCAGTGTGCTGATACTACTTCCAAAGAAATCGGTGTTCAGAGCATCAGTGGACTAGCCCAAGGTCACACGACCAGAACTGACAGAGCTGGGACTAGAGCACTGGCCCTTTTAGTCACTGTAAGTCACTTGCTCCCAAAGGACAAAGGCACAGGCACTATCCCAAAAAGATTCTGGAACCATCTACAAGAAAATCACTGTGGGTGATTTTTTAAATGTATATTCCTAGATCCCAGCCAAGAGCAAGGAATTAAGATTCTCCGATGGGCGGGGCTAAGAATCTGCATTTTAATAAACTCCCTGGATAACTCACTCACTGTAGAAGGAGCTAACTGCCATTCCTAGTCTCTTCTTTGTCTCTGAACTTGAGCGGCTCAGTTAGCTTTTCATTAGGAGCATTCCTGGGATTTTTTTAATTCATCATTTTAGTGTCTTTTATAAGCAAACCAAACCACTGTCCTGACACTCCTGGTCTAACTGTTTTTTTTTTTTTTTATATTATTTAAGAAATATCTACATAGCATTTGCCACTAGACCCTGTTAATTGAGTCAATTCTCCCCAACACCTTGTGTGGCAGATCATGCCATAACACCCACATTACAGATGAGGAAACCAGTGTATGGAGAGACTTGCCTCAAATTGCACATAAGTAGTGACCTTGGCTGGCTCAAATCCACATGAGAATCACTACAAAAGACCAGATCTGCGGCTTCAAGCAAGGACTTAGGACGTGCAAAGGGTGGAGAGGCTTGCTCGTAGGCACCATTGGTTGCTCTGATTCTCGCTCTATGAACCTGCTTAGAGTTCCCCCAAGATGTCCTCTTGTCCAAATCCCCATGTCTCCTCATGTTCTCTTCCCTCCTCTAATATGCCCTGCAGGCCACCCCTTTATCGCATAGCTAATTTCTCCTCATCTGAGAAAACCTGGCTACTACTCCTGAAGCCCAGAACGAGCAGTGCTGCCGCCTCTGCATTCCCAGGGCCGAGCGCATTGGCCTCACCGCATTAGTCACTTGGATGACACCCACAGATGGACCCCCAGCTTCCACAGGAGATGTAAACCCCTAAGGGCAGACATCAGCCTTATTTATTCCCTGCCCCAAGTGGCTAGTGGTGAGCAGGAGCTCCACGGACGCTTGTGGCATAAACAAATGGTGGCAAGCAAAGTAAGGGATGGTTACCCAGTTCATAATTGAATTTACCAAAGCTTTCCAACCCCCTGTGTTCATTTACATATTATTCATTTCTGGACAGAAAGCCTGAAGGACAGAAAGTCAAAGCCACTGCCATTTGCAGATCAATTCAAATTTCAGATAAGATAGCTCTGAGGTTTTCATTTAAGTCAGTGGGAAATCTTCTATGGAGCTATGAAAATGTGAATTAAACACAGGTTTTCAGGGACACTCCTGTTGCATAAAGAGAGGTATACATATTAGAGCATGTTGGCCTCAGGGCTATAAATGTATAAGCAGATGGGGGAAGTGAAGCTTGGCTTGTGAATTCAGTTCTTTCCCCTCCAGCTGGCAGAAGAAAGAAGAAAATTTGAGAGCTCTGCTCTCTTAGCTACTGAAGGATCAAGTTGCCCGGCTCTGCAATGACCATTGAAGACATCTGGGGAAAATAAAATTTTTTCACACAAGAAGAACAGAGGGGACTTTGGGGAAGTTGCACTACTTTGGGTCTTTGGCTCCTGCTTCTAGAGAAGTCCACTTGGTGTTTTATCTAACTTATGTCGCAGTGACTTATTAAATCAGATAGTCGCAAAATGTTCTATAGTCTTAGAATAAGAATTCTTATATGCCTAGAAAGTCACCAAGTTGTAATTAGATTCCTCAAACAAGCAAAACAACTCCAAACAGAATATTAGCTTCCCATCTTGTTAAGCTACTAAATTCTTGAGATTGGGTACGTGCTAAACAGACTCACTGACGTTTTTCTTCCCTTAATAGAGATTTAGACTTTTCCCTCACATCAAAGAAAGTATATCAAAGCAATACAAAATGGAATTTGTGATTAGTAGAAACAGACCATATTAATTTTTCCCTCCAAACAATACCCTAAGATGAAAACAGGCTAAAGCCATTATGTTAATTCAGTGATGGAGAGTTCAGATTACCACACAAATAAACAATGTGTTTCTGATGAAAACAGACGACACTGCACCTCACAATTCTACTTTCTGGTGGAAAATATACTTATGAAGCTTTTGGCTTAGTAATGTAAGGAAAATGCCCCTCAAGATCCCAGGTTCTTAGAATTTGCCTGTGAAACACACAGTTTTGGGAAACCCTTATTTTGTGAAATAAAGGCCAGTGTCTTCAGCTGACAGCTGAGGAGGAGTATTTTCTGCCATAGTCTCCAGTCTGATAGGCATGGTGCGGGCTGTGA
Source organism: Scalopus aquaticus (assembly GCA_004024925.1). Lineage (NCBI taxonomy): Eukaryota > Metazoa > Chordata > Mammalia > Eulipotyphla > Talpidae > Scalopus > Scalopus aquaticus. The sequence continues at coordinate 40,812 of PVIJ01009157.1, read as the reverse complement.
TCTCTGCTCTGAGCAGTGTCAAGAATGCGCCATTACTTCCCTTGAGAATGAAAACTGTGGGTCAAGTTGGGGAGCAGAGATGCATGACCAAAGAGAGAGTCTCCCCCAACAAAACCAATCCAAAGAATGGATTCCTTCCCCAGAGGAAATTATCAACCATCAGTAATATTTTCTCTCCTTAAATGTCTCCCGCCCCCTTTCATTCAGTTCATTCTCAGGAAATGTGTTATAAGAACCAATCTAAGCAAATCTGATCACTTATCAATATTAGGTTCCTTCTGGTAGGTGAGGCCTATAGGCAGTACATGCCAGCAGTCTCAACTCCCCCAAGTCAAAAATCCTTGCCAAATCTGATTTTGTTTCCATAGTAAATGAACAACTAGGCACCTAAAGAGAATATGGGTGAAGAAACACAAAGCCTGAGTGCTGGTTCTTGATGTGCAAATAATCATCTGATTCCTTTTAGTTAGGGATCTTTGAGGTCAAGTTTCTCTAAAATGTATTGTCAGGGCAACAGACAACAGATATGAATACATTAATTCATAGCCAGACAAGCATAAAGATACAATTCAACAACCTCGCTGAGTATATGGGTATTTCCCACAATCTCACCATCCACCCTGTGTACCACCTGATCTGTCAGCCTACAGCACTGCACTCATCCCATGCAAGTTTAGAAAAACCAATCTTCTACTAATAAGGAACAGAGTCTCTAGCAAAGAAGACAATTTTAACCTACCTCTATAGGCCGACTGACTACTACATAGGCCACTTTTTTCCATCCTGCCTCTGTGGTTCAATTCAAGTTGTTCCCAATACCTGAAATACCTTTCCACATATTCCCCATGATGCCCTTCTAACTAGCTCCACAATTGGGATAGGTTCACCTCAGTCTCCCACAGTGCCCAGCAGAAAGCCTACACAAAGTGCTTGGCTGACAGCAAGACAAACTGGACCTGGGAAGCAGAGGTCAAGAGACACTGGACCACACCACAGACCCTGGGAGCAGGCCTTAGAGAGGAAGTTAGCCAAGAGCAGGTGGACCCAAACATAGAAGTCCACGGAAATCTTCACCCTTGTTATCTTCCCTGACATGCGCCACAACGACCCTCCTCACATCCTCATGCACAAGGCCCTCATCTTTTACATAAGCTGACTGTTCTCTACATCCTTGATTTAAACCAAGGAAATGGAACGAGACTTCCCGAGGGGTCACTGACTCTCCTACACTTCCAACAAGATGCACAGTATCTCCATCCCTGAATGTTCACACTCCTCTGTCAGTGCCTACAAATGTGTCTGCCTCCCCACTAGCCTCTGAGCTTCCTGAATGAGCCTAGGCTTCTCAACTCAGTGCTCCAGCACCCAGGAAAGCACCCAGTCCATAGCAAATACTCTTTAATATACTCAACCAATAACAGAATAAATAGATGAACTCTAGTTTTGAAATATGACAGTTCCTGCTGGCTGACTGCTCCACTGCCTCAGAGATCTAGTTTCACTACAGTGACCCTGGGCAATGCCCATTCTATTACTGACTGTTCCCTGTAGATCAGAAGCAAAACCTAAAGCCCCCTCAGCAGCAGCCTTTTCTGGAATGTACTTCACTGGTATTGTCCCTGGTTGTTTCTCAGATACATACCCTTAAGTGTAATACTCACCTTGCATCTTGATACTGTGGTTGTATAATTATCATAGAATTAATAATTTCCTTGGGCCTCCCTGGTGGCGCAGGGGGTTGGGTCTCAGCCTATGAAGCTATCCGCAGTCACTGCAGAATGAGTTCGATCCCTGGTCAGGGAGATTCCCACATGGCGCAGCAGACCTCTCCCGTCTTGCCCGCCGCTCCCCTCAGCAGTGTGCTCCAGTCAGTCTCCCTGTTGTGCTCCCCACTCTGTCTCTGGTGAATCCTCTCACCCTGCCTCACCTCTGGTCTACACTCCAGCTCTTGCATGCATAAATAAATAAATCTTGTAAAATAATAATAATTTCCTTAAAGTAAAAGGTAAGTTTTCTTTAATTTCATAACTATATCTTATTTAAATTCTTAAAAATTTTCTAATGTCACTGTTATGTTTGTCCCCCCCAATTCACAAGTATGGCAAGACCTTCATGAGGGGGATTAGTGTCCTTTAAAAGAGGCCCACGAAAGTGCCATTGTCACTTCTGTCATGTGAAGTTGCAGTGAAAAGACACCAGGAAATGGGTTCCCATTAGACATGGAATCTGTCAGTGTAGTCTTGAACGTCTCAGCCTCAGGAACCATGAGAAATAAATGTCTCTTGTTTACAAATTACCCAGTTTATGGTATTTTTTTTTGTTGCAAAAGCCCAAATAGACAAAGATAATCATGAGCAAATACTGACTTATCTCTGACTGTGTACAAGAAAAGAGGCTAGCAGGGTACAGTCCTGCTAAGACATAATTTTTCTTTTCAGAGCACTTTTTACCTGGACAGAGCAACAGGAGGCACTTCCATGAACAAATCACCTCAAGTGAACTACACAGACATAGTAGGACCAGGGGTTCACAGTGGCAGCCATCAGCCAGGCAGACAGTAGGGTGTTTGTGGAATAATGGAAGCACAGAGGGTTGAAGAAGACCATTTCCAGAATGCTTTGCAGCAACCATGGCAGGGGCGGGAGGGGTGAAGGTCAGGCTCAACATCAAGGTTGGGACAAGGTAGGCTTTGTCACAAATGCATGGTCATGGCAGCGGGGTCACCCTGGGCACCGAAAGTGACCTGTCTTGGCCATCATTATTGAAAAGAGATCCTTTCGTGAACTCTGTCCTTCTCTTTATACATCAGGATGAAAAAAAAAATACTGAACTAAAACAAGTTACTGAACTGAGACAGTGAAAACTATTCAGCATGACATTTTTATACTGGATTAAAAAAAAAGGAAGAGAAGGGAAAAAGTGACCTGGCAAAAGTGGGGTTGTTAAAATCACCAGAGGTGGATTCCAAGTGGCTAGCTGCTTCAGCAACACCTCAGAGGATGAGCAATAAAGAAGGAAAGAGGAAGGGCACAACTATCTATATAGGATGACAGAGCTTCAAACTGTTGCCAAGTTGATATCAAGCTGTGGTTAATGGCATAAACCCAAGAGTCCCATTCTTTGGAGACTTAGTATTAAAGATCTTGTACAGTAATTCTAGAGTACTAGTTTTTTCAAAGACACATTATAAGATATTAACATAGTACCAGTGAATTTTAATCAAAATTAAGCTTTCTATTGTGTGGAGGTTCCTCAAACTACTAAAAATGGAGCTACCATACGACCCAGAAATTCCACTCCTAGGGATCTACTCAAATGGCACAAAAACATTAATTCAAAAAGATACCTGCACCCCTATATTTATTGCAGCACTATTTACAATAGGTAAGATATGGAAACCCAAATGCCCAAAAATAGATGACTGAATCAAGAAGATGTGGTATATGTACACAATGGAATACTATTCAGCAATCAAAAAGGATAAACTCATGGCATTCACAGCAACATGGATAGAGCTAGAAGAGATCATGCTTAGTGAAACAAGCCAGAAGGAAAAAGAAAAAATATCAAATGATTTCACTTATAGGAGGAATATAGGGGAATGAAATAAGAGATCAGGGAAAAAAATAATGATAATAATCATAAAACAACAAAATTAGCAGGCAACCACAAATAAGAGACATTCTGTGAGGGAGGGGGAGGAAAAGGGATCAAAACAGGGGCGAGAAGAGCACAAAGGACTATGGTGATGGTGCATGGCTGAACTAATGGTGGACTTTTACGGGGATACACAATGATGTAAAAGATATATACATATATATATAAATTTTTCCAAAGTATGTGCATGATGAATAAATAAATAAAAACAGATTCAGAACAGTATGACCTCCAAAAAAGCAAACAAAACAATTAAGCTTTTCAATGCAGAAATCTACACCTTTTTAATCTTGATTGTCTACAAAGGGTTTTAGCATTATCTCTGTAAGTTCAACAGAAGTTCAGCTTCACTTTCAAAAAACTGTGAGATCATTCAGTGAGTTGCAATTTCAAAATTGAGTCAACCAGTCCCACCACAGGAAGAAAGCACCGTCACTTCCTTCCCCACACATGTCGTCATAGCAGGTAAGAGGAAGGGAGGGAAAATCAACACTTACTAGTTACCATATTTAATTTCTACCACCGTAGTAGAACTTAAATAGAGGTAGGTTTGAGAATCTTCATTTCAACAGATGAAGACAGTGGGACTAGAAGAGTCATTTGCCCAAGGCCGCAGAGCTCCAAGAGGGTAGAGTTAGGACAAAGATCCTGATTTGGGTCCAAATACTCGGGCGTTCTTGTCACAAGAGAACAGAGGCCAAACACCTCACTATATCAAGTGGATGACATGGGACAGGAGTCAACGGAGGGATCTGGTGAGTAAAAAGGTTGTCACATCCTTTGGCACTGCCACCGAGCGGGGGGCCTGAGATGGAAATACAGCAAGTGGGCAGGGCCAGCAGCACCTGAATGGGCTCCACTGAACAGGCCCTGAGGGAGAGTCACAGGCACTTGGAGGCCAGTTAAGCAGGGAAGGGCGGTTAATAATACAGCTACGATTGTCCCTCTCACAAGCTATGTTTAAAAAACATGGAGTCTGACATCAAATATCTCACTGTAAAGAAGCATAACTAAGTGTCTAGGTGATCTGGCTGCCCAAAATTACCCTGGGCTGGCAGATGTGGAGAGAAGGTGCGGCTGCTTCATAAGCTCCCCCTCAGTTACTCTGTCATTCCACTCACTGAGCCCCCACTACGCCAACGACAGTGTGCTGAGTTTGGGAGACGCGCTAACGGAAGAGTCTTGTCCTTAGGGAGCCACTGTACTAACAGACAGCCCACTTTGATGTACAGTCAGATGAAAAATTACAAGTTAGTCATAACTGCCTGAGTCCAGAGAAGGAGGACGAGGCCTCTCAGGTCTCAAGGTCCTTCCTACCTCCCTTACTCATTATGCCTAGTTCGGACAAAAGTAGAAAAACCAAGAGGGCCATAATTTAACCCCTGTCAGCCTCCATATGCAGACAATATGGTTTCTTGGGAGGGAAGAGAGGAAAGAAAGGCAGGAGGGAGGGAGGGAACTCTTAGGCCGGGATTTGGTAATACATGTATACTTGGCCAGAAATAACTTTCCTTGACATAGGGATTCTGAGAACATACCACTATTTTCCATACAAATAGCAGAACATGCTCTAGCCCATTCTCCTATTTGTAGTTATATGAACAAGAAAGCATAATTTGAATTTTGTCCAGATCCTTTGCATAAGGTATACTGACCTCTTATGTCTGGAAACAGGCTTTTTTTTATCGCAAGAACAACTAAACTCTATATGCAAGACACAAATCTGTAAATACCAATGTTTTACCAATATGACCACGATTGAATAATCAAACACTTAACTTCAAAGGGAGGATTCAGATTTAGAACAGCAAGATATCCACCACAGCAAGGCACTGCTGCAACCAACTGTGGAGGATACTGTAGGCTTGCGGCTACGCAGTCAGGGTTACCCAGGGACTGACACCTACGGGGCACCCCTGATGCAACTGATCCAGGGCTGGTGCCCAGGCCCTCTTTCCCACGTGAACACTGACTAGCCTCACCCCAGGAGAAGGTCTCCCTATACCTCATCCACCCTGCCCACAAGCCCGGTACTTTAGTCTCTTGTCGAGAGGAAGGACAACAGAGAACAAGAAAAGTGTGTGCAGATTTCTGAGGGGGGCCAAGTGTTCCTGTGCTCCATGGATATAATGCTCTTGCCTACACCAGTTACTCTGCCTTAGAAGGTCACTGCTTGCAGAAAACATGAATTGACATTTGAGTGTAAAGCCTGAACACATAAATGTTCCTATACTTTTGCGCTGTAATACAACGGTTTATTCGTGATCCTACCTCTTCTACTGGATTAGGAGCCCCTGAGTCTGCAAGGCCTGCTCCAATGTTCACAGATGGTACAAGTTCACTACAGGCTTGTCCAACCCCAAAACAATGTCTGCTGCGAGGCAAAAGAGCTGCCTCAAATGAAAACTTGAGTTTTAAAGTCAATTGGCATATAACCATCTTGAGGCTGCCACATGGGGAGAGGGATGGGGGGGAGCAAAGTGCAGAGGGGACCCAACGGACTGTGGGGGAGGACTATGGGTGCCTGGTGGTGACATCCATCTGAAGAGGTGTGAACCTGTACTTCTGGATCACATTCTGTAAAACAATGTTATTACCTCAATAAAAAATGACACAAAGTAAAAAGACACCATGGAGATTGATTTGTAGGGAATCATGAATAGAAGCGAAATCTAAGATCTGACAACGTATGTGTGGTCAGAGCATTTGAGCAAGATTGTGGGTACAGGTGGGTCTGCCTGCTGATTCTCAGAGGCTGATGTTCATCGTCTATATCTCTCAGTCACATCCAACCCTGGAAGGATGAGGAAAAACTCCATTTAAAAATAAGGAAATTGAAAAAATGAGCCTTGCTTTAACTAGATTCAGATAATTCAATATTTTCACTACAAAACTACAGAGATCTAGATTACTAGGGAATAGCAATTACTTTGAATTAAATACCACTCTGGGTAAGCCAGTATTGACTTAATGAGCGTTTTGTGTACTGGGCTTAATAAAAAAAACTGTATTAGTTGTTTCATATAAATATGGTAGACTTGATGAATTACTCATAATGAAGAAAAATAACCCCTAATCCATTTTAATAATTCCCTTATTTTGAAATATAGAAATTTATCCTTAAGCACACAGATTCCTAGTTGATGATACAGGTCCAGAGAGATGAAGTGATTTGCCAAAGTCACATAGCTGATGAGTCACAGAGATAAGATTAGCATCCGGGTCTCACAACTCCTTGTCTGAACTTGTCTATACTTCCCAATACATAAGTGGCTTTCAGCTATTCTACAGAAACCCCACCCCTCTCCAGGCACCTGGAAAAGATGAATAGGAAGGTTTGGAGGGTAGAGATTTTTTCCAAACTTTCTTTTCAGGTGGACCCAATGGGCTTTAAAGCACAGGTATGTAGATTTGTGAATGTTGTGCTACTAAAAAAATAACTACATACAATTGCCAACTTGTCATAAAATAAGGGATATTTTAATATTAAAAAATGGAAGGACAGAATCCCAGAATAAGAAAGATTCTTACAAAACACAATGTCTCACATTTTTCTCATTTCAATATGGATCACGGGGGTAGGGAGGAACCTGGAAAGTTGCTGATATCTAGATATGCATTTGGAAAGCAATGGTTTTGTGGAAAGCACACAGAAATTGGGTTTCAACCACATGGCACCTACAGGGCATCTTCAGAGGAATCCTTTTGATATTTGTCTAGTCTTTATACATAAAATTCAATAATTATCCCTGACCCATCCACTGCAAAGGTTGTTCGTTTGCAAAAAGTTTAATTTGATTATTCTGAAAATGTGGCCTTAGGACTATTTGCATCAGAATCATCTCTGGCATGTATTAAAAACACAAGTTCCTTGGCCCCACACTGGATGAAGTTCTTGGGAAATGGGGTCTAATTCTAAGAGATGCAGGCTGGAAGTCAAGAAACCTGGGATCTTATTTTTTAAATGACAGTTTATAATAATGGCTCTAATTATCACTGAGGTAGTGGTGGCAGCTACAATTCTTTTGCTAAACTGCAGTAACCATAATAGTAGAAAAGAGGAGAACAAGGAAAAGGAGGACAAGGGCAAGAAGGATGGGAATAAAGAGGACATTTGAGGAAGGTAAATTACTTATTCTCACAGTCTGTTTTCTCATCTGCCAAGCAAGAATTGTGAAGTTCTTTTTTTTAACCTCCTTAGCATATAAACTATTTTCAAGTAAAATATTTCAAATAAATAAATCTTTCAAAAAAAATGTCCCTCAACAAATGCAGAGTAGAGCTGACAGATGCAACCGAGAGCCTGTCCCTTCAGTGACAACCTACTTCCACACTCCTGGTAGCCTCCAAGGCCCCCCTGACTGGAAGGCAGCAGATTACCTGATCTCTGAGGCATCATTCTGGCTCCATATGAGGTAAGTGTAACCATCAGCCACGAACCACCAACCATAGCCAGAGGTTTGACTATAAGCAGCACAGATAATTTAGCTACTCCGTCACAGCATATGACAAGGTATTCATGTGAGGCTGACGAGGTGTGTTGTGCCACGAAAACAATCAGTGAGAAAACACCGCCATTAACTGCTCCATAATCCATTATTGTTCTTTATTTAACACTGAGATTTCAACCAAATATTCTGCCCCATTCCTTCCTTCAGACTACCTGTCTCTTCCTTTCCATCCTTCCTGGCTACAGCCACAGTACAAGGTTCAGGAAACCATCAGTGCTACCTGCCTGCTTCCTCACATTATCCAGTCTTCAGGCCCCCTTAGTTAACTGTAAGTCGTCTTTCCACCTCACTGCTTTGATGATAACATCTGAAATTCCAGCCACAACAAGGTTTAAGTTCTCACCCCATGGTCCACACAGAGACTCTCAAACTCATTACCCACCAAGTTTCCATGTTCTCTAGCAACTTTGGCTGACAAGCATACTTGCCTAGTGCTTTGTTGTGAATCACGAGGACCAAACAAACATCTTGGTTTCTCCTCTGGACATGCCATTCTCTCTGGGTCCCCATCATAGCAGATTAACACATTCTACCATTCACAAAGGTATTGAAGTCAAGTTTCTGGAGTTGTTTGACACTATTACTTTCATCACATTCTATGCAGCCCAAGTCCTGCCATAACCATGACGTACAGTCTCTCTTCAACCCTTTCCACCATGGCAGACCTCATGCCTCCCTCAATTTCTCTCTGTGTCTATCTCCTACCTCTCTTCCACAATGCTCAGCTCACTCTGATGCAGCTGCTAGTCTCCTTTCTGCCCTCAAACACATCAGGTGGAGTTGGGTTTCTGGCCTCTGGTGCCTCTGACTGTGAAACTCTTCTCCCAGATCTGCACAGATAATAGGTCGCTGTTCATTCAAGTGTCTGTTTAAATATCACTTCTTCAGAGAGGTCTTGCCTATTTAAAATAATACTTTTATTTTTCTAGCTTTTCCCTAATTTATTTTTTTCATAACACTACACCTGAAATTTAGTCATATCTGCATTCCACGGTGTGTTTATGATCTGGTTCTGCTCTCCTGAGTTATTCAGCAACATGCAGTCTGAACTTGTTTTCACCCAGTATCCCCAATATTTAAAATAATACAGAGCATTTAGAAGGTATTTTATAAATACTAGGAAGATGAGAAGGAGAAAGGAAGGAAGGTAGAGAGGGAGGAATTTGACTTTATCCTTACAGTTGTCATTCCATCACCACACACACACACACACACACACACACACACACACGCAAAATATACTTTTTGTTTTTAATTTTAACTGTGGTAAAATATATATAGCTTTGAACTGGTAGCCTTGAACTGTGGTATCTTTCAGTTAGTGTGAGTAGGGAGGTAGAGATAAATTGTATTTTAACACAAATTAATTCTAGAATCATATAGTATTTGTCTTTCTGTGACTGGCTTATTTTGCTTAGCATAATGTCCTCCCGGTTCATGCATGTTGCAGTGTGTGTCAGAACTTCCTTCTTTTTTAAGACAGAATGATATCACATTGCATGTTCCCTCACATTTTGTTTACTGAGTCATTCAGTGCCGGAACTTGGTTGTTTTCACCTTTTGGCTATTTGTGAATAATACCGCTATGAACGTGGGTGCAGAAATATTTCTTTCAGACCTTGATTTCCATTCTTTGCAGCATATACTCAGAAGTAGAAATGATGGACCATATGGTAATCCTAATTTTACTTTTTAGGAACTGCCATACTGCTTTTCATAGAAATTGCATCATTTTATATTCCTTCCAGCAATACAATGTTCCATTCCTCACCAAAACATGTAAATTTTTTTTCTTTGTTTATTTTGATAGTAGCCATCCTAAAACAGTCTAGTAGATATCTCATTGTGATTTTGATTTGTTCTTCCTTCATGATTACTGATATTGAGCATCTTTTCATATGACTTTTCAGTGACTTTCTTTTCAAATGACTTGTCAGTCATTTGTATGTCTCCTTTAGAGAAATGTCTATTAAAGTCCTTTGTACATTTTTTGAATCAGGTGTTTCAGTTTTTTTTTAATATTTACTTTTTTATGCATACAATAGCTGGTGTAGGCCAGAGGTGTGGGAGTGGGGAGCAGAACAGACACATTTACCGAAATACACTGCTGAGGGGAGCAGAGCAGGCAAGACAGGGGAGTTCTGCTATGCCATGTGGGGAGCTCCCTGGCCAGGGATCGAACTTGTGGTGCTTCAGTGGCCGTGGATAACTTCAAAGTGCTGAGACTTAACTCTGCGCCGCCAGGGAGGGCCCAGTTTTTTTCGTTTTTGTCAAGTTGAGTTTTTCATAAATTTATAATATTAATCACTTATCAGATATATGACTTGTAAATATGCTCTTCCTTCTAGTGAGTTGCTAAGTGCTGCATATTTTTTAATTCCTTAAATTGGTTTTGTCCTCTTAGTTTGTCCTTAATTTATTTTGGATAGTCCTAGAGAAAAGAGATGGTGTCTGCTAGTTTGACCCAAACAATTCTTACATCCAAGCTCTTCAAACTTGATGCCTAAGCTCTCTGAGGATGGTTATGAAAGAGTATACAATACTATTTAGTATCACTTTTCTTTCAGTAGCAGCATACAAATCAAAGTACAACTGTTAATTAAAAGCATATTAAAGTTGCCTGGTTATGAAGAAAATGTTCCAGCCCACTAAAGCACAATTCCTACAGCATTAGTAGGCCATTAACTCGTTTTATTAAAGATTTGAAGGACTAGTCACTTTTCTATCACCCTTCAATTAGAACTTCCATATCTTGCATTCAAAAGCCTTTGTTTCCTATTCATTATTTTCATGTTTTATTCTTGTCTTGAAAACCCAGGATGAAAAAATTTAAAAGACACAAAAGTTTCGAAATGAGCTTTCCATATTGAAAAAATAGGAAAGCATAGTTTTCCAAAATATTGCAAGAAAAATAGAATTTTAATTTTCTTTGAACTAAGGGCTAGAAAAAGAAAAGCAAAGCCAATGGTTAGGAGAATATTTTGGATTTAAAATTCTTTTATTTTCCAAAATAAACTTTAGTTCATACATAATTTCTCTCTACCTCTATACTCACATTAACTGAGAGATACCATAGTTCAGAGGTACTAGCTCAAAGTCTTAAAGTGGAAAATCATCCAGCGATAGCATAGCTTACTTCACTTTTTCTTTAACATGAAACAATAGTTATCTGCTCCTTAGTAAATAGTGTGGAGGTTATAACCTCCCTCCCCTAAGGGTGCCCAGTACAGTACCTGACACATAGCAGACAATAAAAGTGTATTAAATACAATTATAATATAAACCATATTATCTAGGACTTGTCAGCTATCACACACCAGGGCACATGCTATGCACTTCATAGTCACGTCACAACTCCAGAGGTAATAATTGTCACTTTGTAATCACTAGACCAGGTGACATTCAATTCCATATTTTCCCCCATAAACTCCCACGATGGACTTCCTCATCTCTGAAAAGTCTACTGTATGCCTTTAGAGGGAAAGAAAACTTATTTGATTTTTTTATATTGATTCTGACACCCACATTTCTAAATCCTTTTATAAGGAGTTTATTAAATAGCTAATTTCAGCCCAGCTGAGACTAAATCTAGATATATATTTTTTTTTGTTTCATCTTCTGTCACTGAAATTAGACTGATGAAACTTGCAAGAAGAATAAAATTGATGTTCCATATGTGATAAAGAATCTTAGTGATGGGGCTTCCCTGGTGGCACAGCGGTTAAGTGCTGTGCTATGGAGCTGTGGCGGCAGCAGTAACGGCAGTTCGACGCCTGCTGGGGAGATTCCCACATGGTGCAGCAGACCTCTGCTGCTTTGCCCGCTGCTCCCCTCAGCAATGTAATTCTGTTGCTCTGCCTGTTCTGCTCCCCACTCTGTCTCTGGTGAACCCTCTTGCCGCCCCATGCCTCTGGCCTGTACCCCAGCTTGTATGTATAAGTAAATCTTCAAAAAAAAAAAGAATCTTAGTGATGGAAAGCAATAAAAGAGCCAGGTAACTTTCCTATGCCAGAATTATTATTTGATGATTAAAATATAAAAGACACCTGAATTTATCTTTTCTGTTTATGCTATTTGAGTCTCATTAAATCTATGTTTTTGCTTTCTTCTAAATACTGTTTTCCACATTTCTAACATCTAATTAAGTAAACACAATGCAAAGTGAGATGATACACTGTTTGGAAAACCATAAAATTATAGAGTAGATAGACTTCCATTATAATCCAATTTTCACTTTGTCATAATTTTCAAAAAGGGCTTCCTATGGGGTTAAATCTCGCTAAGCTTGATTTCAGCTCAAAACTACACGGTTTGATTCACTTGAATTTGGAGAAGACCCAACCTAACCTTTTTTCTGTTGATCATATGTGTTTACTTCCCTATAAAGCAGATCAGGCTTAATCTTTTTGTTGATGTAGCCTCTGACTTGAGGACTCACCCTCCTTCTGAATGCACAGACTCTTAGAACAATTATAAGGATCATGTAAATGGTACAGAAGAGGACTGAGATGGTGTGTTTTGTCCAATCCCCTGCCCTACTCCTTGACTAAGAATAGTCCCCTTCTGTACACAAGACTATTGTCTGACTATAGACACATAGAATTATTAGATCAAGTGGAATGTGTATGTCAGACAATAATACATGCTGCAGAACTATCTTCCAAAATAAGCACACCAAATTATAATATCATCTAAAATTCATATGTGAGAGTACCTCTTTCCTATACTCTCCAACACTTTGATGTGTTGATGGAGTTGTGTATTTTATTGTTGTCTTTTAATTCTATTGCTCAATCTGCTTTTCGTTTTGCTTTGACAGATCTCTTAAGTTCTTCTCTAATAGATACTTTTCCATGAGAATTTGAAGTTTTAGGCTTCAGCATACTACAGAATACAGGCTAGTCATTACGTTAGCTAATAACATAATGCTCTTTCTTAAGTAGCTCTCTTTTTCATCTTTGGAAACAAATTTTTTCTTTATTCTAGGAATTCTGAGTTTCAAGGTGCACCCAGGTATAGGTTATTTGTTCACTGTCCTAAGAAATAGGCCAAGCCAGTTCATCCCAAAAACAATCTATTTTCAATTTAGAGAAATTATTTTCTGCTATTTCTCTGATAATTTCTTTGATTATTTTCTTATCTACTTTCTTTGCTCCTTCTAGAACTCCTCATCAATAAGTGTTTGACCTCTTGGATTGATTTTTCAAGTCCAGTTTTTCTCTCATGTTTTTATTCTTCTGTCTCATTGCTTTGTATTTTGGGAGACGTGCCCTTCACTTCCCAAATCATCAGTTTGGCATTCAGCATTTCCATTTTATTAGTCAGTCACTCCGCTGAGTTCTTCTAATTTGAAAAATTACTTGTTTATCAATATATTTTTCTTGTTTCATGCCTCTATGTTTACATTTCCTTATTTTTAAATCTAAGCAATATAGTGTTCTCTTACACTTGAAATAGACTTCAACGAGGCTGGAATATGCAAAACTCCCAACTACATGTACCCTAACACAACATCTGAGGTTAGTTTGCTTAATGCCAAAAGCTGGGGACATTGCTTAACATTATTGTGAGTTTCTGTAAATAAAGAAATTACAGTACAACCAGAAACAGCAGTTATATATGTTGACAGTTTTGTGCTTACTTTAATTATTTTCCATGCATTAGCTCATTTAAAACTCTTGGAAACTAACAGAAGTTGGTTTACTTTCCCAAATGATACTACTAGGAGAGGAGGAACAGAATTGAGTCCCAGGCATAGTATCACTAGTACCCACTCAATTTAAAAATCCAATATTCTAACAAATGTTTGCATAACTGTTAAAACAACAAGCTATTAATGTAGCAGTCCCAGCAAGTTGTGCAATAAGGAGTAGTCTCAGTTTAGATGCCAGGAATGACTGACTCAGGATCCGTCAGAATCAATTATTAAAGCTGGGATATCTCTCCTGTGTCTATGTTACGTTTTAATATTTATCTAATATTTCAAATGGTACCTGAGCAAGGGCTATCTTGGAGCAGACAAGGAGTAACTAAACAAAACATCCTGTGCTCGTAGGATTTCAAACAACACCTATCAGTTTTCATAAATCATCTGATTCAATGGCGGTAACAAGCTTGACATAGATAGTCTCAAGAATGGAAATACATAATCAGAGAAGACAAGATGTTTGGGGAATATATTTTGTGATAGACAGACAAGAGTAAATTTCTCCAAAAGAACCAAAGCTGTTACAAAGGGAAGGTGCTGCCCTTCAAACATTTCTTACTTTTCATTTCTGATAGAAAGCCATTTGGGAGTGAGCCTGCAGTCTTCCTGTGTTAAATTGTACTCATCTAGAGGATCATACAACTGGCATCCCACTATGAAAATTGGCACAATGCCAACAAGCAGAAATTTCTCTTATATAGACATAATGCAACATCAGAATTCAAACAGTCATCTTTCCACATGAGCCCTAAGTTGCATATGGAATAAACCAGGCTGAGAACCATTAAAAGTCAAGAGTGTAGTTACAGCAAAAATAACATTAAGCAAAACTGCCTAAACTAAAATACTGCTGGCTATTTAGAAATCTTTAAGAACAAACGGGAATTTGCTAAATCATTAAAATCAAATTAGCATAATGTAGGGTCTAAATTGTTAAGAATATTAATGCAATGATTACATTTCTTAAAACTTGGTTAATGAAAAATATTACTTCCTTTTAGGGAAAAAAAGGCACTGATTAGTATCATTGGGTACCACTTTCAGTCAGTCAGTTCACCTTCATAAGGGCCAGAATTTATACTAGTAATAAAGAATGATAGCATTTGACCATTTATAATTAGGATGGAAATGTCTTTGTCCTATGTAATAATAAGAGGAAAAATTAATTTTTTACAATTGTATGAGAAACACTATTAAAAATACGGATAAATAAAAACTAAAATAAATAAAAAGTAAAAACAAATAAGTTCTAGAGATGTTATATAGCATTGTGCTTATAGCATTAGCGTTAACAATACTGTACTGTACACATAAAATATTAAGAAGCAAGACCTTAGGTCTAGTGTTCTGACACACAATAACATTTTTTTAAAAAAGGAGTTTTTAAGGAGTAAAACAGTATCATTAGGTAATGGGACTCTAGGTTTTGAATTTTGCTTAAAATTTCAAAACTCTTAATTGCTAACATGTTGAAGACTGAATAGATAAGAGGCCTACTGCAAAATATTTTCTGTAGGAAATTTTATAGAATAAACAAAAAGAAGAAAATGAAATGATTTAATACTCTATCCAGAGATATTGTCATTGTTTACCAGGTTAATATGAACTTCCTAGTTTTTCTCTTTACTGTATTTTTATTTGAAAAATGGGACCATTCCATCTCTTTGTCACTGAGCAGCAAGCTGTGGAATTTCTCCCACACTGTAAATGTTCTTCTACAATAATAGTTATCAACATATGGTCCGCAGGCACCCACGCATCTCTGAGTTCCTTCCTTTTGGTCTGGGAGTTCAAATCTAATTTCATAATAATACTAAAATGTTTTTTGCCTTTTCACTGAGTTGCCATTTGCACTGATAGAGTAAAAACAATGGTGGGTAAAAATATTGTGCCCTAAAAAAAAAAACAAGATATTTTTTTTTCAGTTTCATTGCAGTATCAAGGAACAATATCCACAGTGATCCAAAATAAACCATTAAAAATACTCCTTCATTTACAGTCATATATTTGTGTGGCTGAATTTTCTTCATATTCTTGATTGGCAACAATTATAACAGACTGAACAGTGAAGTTGGCAGAAGAATCTGGATGTTTTCTATTAAGTCAGTCCAGTAAGGTGTTAAAAGAAATTTGCAAAATATATAAAAGAACACTGACCTTCTCACTAAAACTTTTTGTTTTGAAACACCTATTTTCCAAAAAGCATATTATTTATGTTAACAAGTAATGGGTTTATTGCTGTTTTTAAATGTGTAAGTACACAAACACACTGAAATTTTCTATTTGACTTGTAAGGCAGTAAATATTGATAGATACAAACCACATAAACAGAAGCTCTTTGGGGTCCTCAGTAGTTTTTATAAGTATAAACAACTCTTGAGAGCAAACAGCTTGGGAAATGCTGTTTTTTTAATCAGGACTTATATCAAAAGTGTAGTGTTCCTTTTTATGGACATATCTTAATTATTTAAAACTAGAATATATAGTTCCTGAAAACAAGGCTTACTATGTAAATCCAAAATGTCCCAATAAAATATTTGCACTAAGATACTAATGAACTGATTTTTGGAGATGGGGTTACAGCTCTCGGCAATCCCTTCTGTGTCCCGGAAGCAGGGTGGGCAGAAGAGAAGGCCCAGTGGCCAGTGTTTCCTCAACTATGCACAACTGCATCCATCCTCATGCTTAGCTCTTCTCCCATCTCAATATTTTATCTAATGTTTTCTCAGATTTCCACAGACTATGTAGAAAGAAATCGAAATACAAATTATTTTACTAAGTCTAATAGTGTTTTCCTTTAGCTCACATTATGTCTCTGATAAATACTTATTTCTGATTGATAATTTGGTTGTCCTCAATTTTTTTTTTACTTACCCCCTTTCCTGCCGGACGCCTCCCAGTCAAATGTCTAGGGTCCTGCCTATTCTTTATAAATTAAAGGTATTGTTTAAATCAGCCTTTTTTAAAAAAAAAAAAAAGGCTAAGAGTATATTTATAGCACTAAGAACTCATGAACCAGTTTACCTATTTTGTAAATTTAAATTTTCTTAAATCCAGAAATACCTATATTGATTTTTTTATGAATTAAGAAAAAAAAAGTCTGCCCAAGGTCCTAGAGCACACAAGTTCCATAAAATGCTATCCTCTCATGCATTAATATTACTTTTTAATGAATTAAGCATATACAGAGTGAGCCTCATTAAATTCAAATGGTCTCTGGGGGGCCTATGTAAGTAACATCACACCACACCAGACTCCCAGCAGTGTGTTCTGTAGTATTCGAGAGTCTTCACTGTTACAGAGGTACTCGAGTGCCCACCTCAGAGGCCCAGGTGTCTGCGTCAGAATGCTGAATAAATAAGTAGGACGACATGGCAGTAGAGCTACATGAGGTTATGGAATTCTGAACACTGGTGCTGTCAACCTTGTGTTTCAGTGCAAAATCAGTTTGGAAATCTTTTTCCATGATTTTCAAATGCAATAGATGAATTCTCTCCAAAAAGTTACACTGTTTTAAATTAAATCCTGCCAGCCTTAGCATACATATTTTTTCCATTTTACGATTTGATGACAAACAGACATTGGTCTTCAATAAACAGAGATTCTCAACAATGAGGAAAGTGAGGTAGGCAACAATCCACGTAGGTCCTCCCCAACCTCCTGTGGGCCTGGGATGCTTCTATTTGGCCACAGGCTTGTGTGCTCAAGACGAGGCCCTATGTTGTTGCAACCAATGAATGGGCGTCTTCCAGCACTATAATACCCTCCCATCCATGACCCTACTCCAAAATGCCTGCCCTTCTCCTCTCCACAGTAGGAAAATGATTTTGGGGGTGATTTAGAGTTTCTCATCATGTCCCAGGGAAAATGTTTTTGCTTTCTCTTTCTTCTATAACAAAAGGGGGGAAAATCACAGGAAAAAAAGACCCCAAACAAAAATCTATGCCTTACCCCACCACAAGGCCTAGGTTCTGGATAATGAAGACAGTAATGCCATCATAGAAGAAGATAAATGTACCTAAGCAAGATCTTCGAGGGGATACTGCAAGTGATGCTATTAGTCTCTGTGTAACGTCATTCCCGGATGACCAGAGCAGGGATTGACATTTCTGAAGTTGATGCCTACGGTGGCCATTTCAGGCGAGTGCTTCTCAATTAGCAAAAATTTTGGCTCTCCAGGTATTTTTGGTTGTCACAACCTAAAGAGTGGGGTGGGTTTCACAGGTATCCAGTGGGTAGCAGTTAGGAGTGCTGCTATACATCCTACAATGCACAGGCTGGTCACCATAACAAGCTATTATCTGGCCCAACTCTGCGTCCTTGAAGGCAAGACACACTGCTTCTGGTTCCACAGATATAATGGAAATACCACGTAAGTTACTCAGTAGTTCATTAATCGATGTGCGTTTTTGCACTGTTTTGTATTCGAGAGATCTGATCCTGAGCTCTAACACTTACTAGTTGTATGACTTTGGGCAAGGACTTTAGTCTCATCTATGAGTGGAAAATATAACACCTCCACACAATTGTTACGAAGATTACATTTGATAATATAAAATGCTTAGTGAATAGATGTGAGCCGCTGCTATCGCTGTTGCCAACCACAGGAGCAACAGAAGCAACAACCACTTAACTACTAGGTGCCTGGTACTGTGTCTAAAACTGAAAATACACCGGTGAATGTGAATAAAGAATCATAATGTAGAACCAAGGAGTTCACCAGCTAAGCAAAAATGCAATCAGAAGACAGTCCTGGGTCTCCCTGGTGGCGCAGCAGTTGAGCGCTGCGCTGTGGAGCTGTCGGCAGCTCACTATACGACTTCGACGCCCGGCAGGGGAGATTCCCACATGGTGCAGCAGACCTCTCCTGCCTCGCCCGCTGCTCCCCTCAGCAGTGTATTTCTGATCTGCCTGTCCTGCTCCCCACTCCGTCTCTGGTGAACCCTCTCGCCGCCCCACACCTCTGGCCTGTACCCCGGCTTGTATGTATAAATAAATAAATCTTTAAAAAAAAAAAAAAAAGACAGTCCTAAGTTCTTAAATCTTAAAGAATTTTCCCAAAGCCAGAGGCACTGGAATGCACCCCTTGGCTTCTCAGCAAGACACACCTTTGCATTCTCCTCCAGCATCACAATGGGCTGCACTTGTCAACTGGGTGTTCTCACACCCTGCTCCCCTGTTACCGCTCCCTCCATCGCTCCATCATAACCCCAGATTCTCTGGTTAGGATCCTTGGGCATTTTGTAGTAGAGTTTTTCTCACAACACAGAGTTAATAGCATAGCAGCAGAATGACTTCCCAAGTGCTCAGAGAGGGGAGTAAGGCAATGTCACACATTCAAAATTCAGGGGTCCAAGGTCAGCAGGTACCATCAGTCCGTCTGCTCCCTATGGCATTTTTGGTGTGTCAGCAAGAAACTCTTAATTTAGCAGAAATAATCATCTTTCAAGGGGAGAAATCCCCTCAGTTAAAAAATTCTTCATAGGGCCTCCCCAGTGGCGCAGTGGTTAAGCGCTGCGCTGTGGAGCTGTTGGCAGCGGCGACGCAAGTTCAACACCCGGCCGGGGAGAATCCCACATGGTGCGGCAGACCTCTCCTGCCTCGCCCGCTGCTCCCCTCAGCAGTGTATTTCTGATCTGTCTGTTCTGCTCCCCACTCTGTCTCTGGTGAACCCTCTTGCCGCCCCACGCCTCTGGCCTGTACCCCAGCTTGTATGTATAAATAAAAAATAAATCTTTAAAAAAAAAATTCTTCATAATTTATTTTCCTTATTGTATCAAGTGACTTTTACTTATCCCTCTTTTATCACCTGGTAACAGCTCTGCCCCGTGTTCTGTGGAAGAAAGTTATAATTTGCAGGTACACATTATAATTTGCAACTGTACAAATGACTGCGGTGTCACATTCCCTAGAATAATGACCTGTAGCATAAATAAATAGGAGTATAAGGAAGGCACACGCCTTAGGAGAATACCCTTTAAGCTCTGCATTTCAGAGGTGAAGTTCTGTATTGAGTCATTCTACACAGGCAGCAACAGGGGAAATTACTTGAAAGGTAAAAGCTACATTTAGATGCTGTATATTTTTTTTTTGTTGATTTGGATTAAGCCCAAATGATTATTTTTAAGTTAATGTAGAAACACTGTGGAAAAATGAATCATGTTTTAATTGCCATAATGCTGTATCATTTACTTACACAAAAAATGATTGGTGAATCTGGTTTGGTGGTACATCCTAAACAAGCCAATTAGTACACAGATTAACCTCTGTAATCACTCTCTAGCCAATTGCTTTCCATAATTTTTTCATAAAATGTGTTTGCACTCATGTTTCTTAATGAAGCAGGTAACTAGCCTCGCATTTCAGGAATCTGGTTGTCTCACATAGAAAAGTTTACAGTATTTGCTTTGGAGAAATTATTTACTGATTTACTTGCACATAAGATAAAAGTCCCCTATTTCGCTGAAAGACTTGAAACCATAAGAAAATATAAGATAATTTATTTTAGCACTGTTAGAAAGCAGAGAGTTTCTATTAAAAAAAAAAAAACAGAATGATAAAGGAGGTAGAGAGGGCTCTGTGGGAGAGTCTTTCTCCTTTAAACATACAGCTGTCACCTTCCATAACATCTATCCCCCTTTATTCTGGTCACTCACCATCTCCCAAGGAATAGACTGAAAACCTAACTGCAGAAAGCACTAAGCCATCCTCTGTCTTGTGGGTACTCCTAGGAGTGTCCTTATCTACGCCCCACAGTGGAAGCTCCATGTGCCCTCAAGAGGCAGGTGGATCTGATATTTCTGGAGGATTGAGAAATGGATTCTCTTTGGACCAATCTACATGAGGAACCAAAGGGCCTCCCAGAATAGGAATGGAAGGTCGTGTCAAGGAAACCATTTTCTCCCAAGACAAGGGACAGTGACACAAGGGAAAAAAGAGATGCTGAGAACAACAAACCATCTACCCTTTCAAGGTAGAGCGACAGCTCCAGCAGGCACACAGGAGTACTAGGGAAAGGAATTAGAATGAATGTGGTGTCGAAAAGTAAGAGTTTACCCGAAATCTCAGTGGAGTACTAGCAATGTAAGGTGTTAGAGGCATTTGTCCTGTTGCACTTCTCAATTTATGGGAGATGAACTCACTTCCGGGTACACCTAAATGCCCTCGTTTTGAGGCTTGGTCACACGTGGAAGGGTGTGAGTGGAAGTCACAAATACTCCCAGTTACTGATGATACAGAGATCACACAGTGACAGGAATCCTTCCTGAGGTGCATGCAGGGTGGAAGGGAGGAACCCCGGCTGTGATTAGCAGTAATCAAGAGGACTGGCTGGAAGAATACACACGAGACTCTCACCAGAGACTCCAGAGCTATTTGGAAGGTATCTGCGAGTGTGAGCTGGAGCCATAGAAGGGCTGTTTTGTAACTGTTCTTGTGATTTGTTTTTATTCCCAGGATGAAGTGGTTTGGGAAATGCAGGAAATGTGCAGAAGTAATAATGATGGCTGCGATAATAGCTACTTTATTTTCTGTGTAGTTTTCAGCATTGTTTCTATGAAGTAGGACAACGATATCAAAATATTTCACTGGAAATTAATAAGCTTTCAAGTTAAATTATAAGAGTTCCTGTGATGTGAGACACAATACCCCAAAGTATTGAACCAGGTGGAGGAAACTGCTAAAAATCAACATTTCCTCTATTTTTTCATGATGGTAAACCACAGACATAAAACATTTCCTGGTCTATTCCTGATTGGAACCAAGGAGCAGAATTACTCTCTCATTCACCTGGTGTCTAAGGGGGCACCGGGGGCCAACCCTACCACCTGCTCCATCTCTCGCCCAGTCAGGGCACATGTGGCCACATTTAACAAACACTGAGGAGGCAGAGTTCTCACAAATACCTGAAATCAAGAGCCAGACGATGGGGTACTGAGCCATTGTCCTCCCATCAGACAGAAGCCCTGTCTCTCAGTGAACTTGCATTTCCTGGACTCTGGACACAGTGGTCCTGGACCTAGGGCAGCAAATCTAAGAGGTTAGCAACAGTTGTCTTTTTACAGCTTTTCCTCAGACCTGACTGAGGCCTGTCTTCCTGGCCTGGCCTGCCCTGCCACTGTGCATTCCTGTAGACACTGGAATCCTCTCAGATAATGCCTAACTTAAAATCAAAACAACATATTTAATCTAATTTTACCATCTGTATAGGCATTCTGTTTTGTTTCATTTCTCCTTTGTTTCATCAGGTTTCTGTTTTTGTTCTTGTTCTTGTTTTGTACAACCAGAGCAGGTAAGCACTACATGTCAGATGGCACAGCACAGGTCTGCATAAGGCCAGAATGATGACTGACAGGACGCAAGCTTTAACTGTAGATTTGGTGTACACATATATAAAATACAGCATAGATTTCATAGGGATACCCATTTCAGATTAAATTTTTTTCCCCTAGGGTACTAAGAATCATCATGAACTAATGTGGAATTTTAATACTTGTCCAACATATTGTGAGGTAACCATAAGATTATTCTTCATTGTAAAACTGGATGGAAAACTTACATGTAACCTCCTTGGTTCAAGCTCAGTTTGCTCATCTATTAATTTTTTTATATACTAATTGACATAGCTTGCTAACATTTTCTTCAGAAATTTAATATGCATTAAATTTGTTGATAATGTTCTTTTGTTATGTTTTTCAATATCTATAAGTTACTATAAAGATAGTCCCTTTTTTCATTTCTCATGCCCAGCTATATTAATTTCTTCTTTCTTCTTTGAGCTTGCCAATTTTAATAGGCTTGTTAAAGAACAAACCTTAGGTTTTGGTGATGGTCTCTCTCTGCCATATATTTGGATTTTATTTCTTAATTTTCATTATTTTCAGCTCTTTTCATTATTTCTTTCCTCCCTTCTACCTCCATTCTGGTTTTTTTTCCCTTTCTTTTTCTAAATTTTTGAGATGGATGTTCAGTTCATTTATTTTCAGTCTTTACTGTGACAATTGCATTTATTAAGGCTATAAATTTCCCTCAAAAATGGCTTTAGGTGCATTTTATACAATTTGATATATCAAAATTCATTATCATTTGGGTCAAAATATTTGATTGCCATAGTGACTTCTTTATTTGAAAAGTAAACTTTTAATCCCCTGTAAAATATTAATCCTTTCAAATATTGAAACAAGTTTTATTCTTCAGATTTACAAAATATAATTCACATAAGCAACCATATAAAATGTACATGATTTGACTTCATATATCATGAAATGCTTATAACAGTAAGTTTACTTAATATCTGATATCTCATATAGATACCAAAGAAAAAATGTAGCTTTCTTCTTGTAATGAGAACGTTTAAGATATACTCTCTTAACTATTTTCCTATTTATTATACACCAGTGTTAACTAGAGTAATCACGTTATATATTATTACATCCTTAGCATTTATTTTTTAACTGTGAATTTGTATCTTTTGATTACCTTCCTCCAATTCCCTCTCTCCACCTCCCACATTTAGTAATCACAAGTCTGAAGTTTGATCTCTTTTACCACAAAGGATTATTTATTTACTTTTTCAGATACCATATATAAAGTGAGATCATATAGTACTTGTTTCACTTATCATAATACCCACAATATTTAGCCATATTGCCACAAATGGCAAGTTATCATCACTTTTTATGCCAGAATAATATTCAACTGTAAATTTATACCACAAAATCTTTATCCATATCATCTGTCAATAGGCACTTAGGTTATTTCTAAGTCTTGGCTATCCCAAAGAGTGCTGCAATCAACACGAAGTACAGATACCTCTACAGCACAGAGTTTCTGTTTCCTTCAGATATGTTCCCAGAGTGGGAATTCTGGATATGGAAGTTCTATTTTTAATTATCGAAGTAACCTCCATACTGTTTTCCAAAGTGGCTGTACCAACTTACAATCTCAACAGTGTGAAGGACAGAACACAGTTGCCAATGGTATGTGAGGGTTTCCTTTTCACCAAATCCTCCCACACTTATCCTTGCTTGTCTTTCAATGATGACCCTTGCTTTTTCACTCAGCATCCTAGTTGTGTTGCATGTACACTAGACAAAAATGGCTTACTGCACTGGTGCATTCAATATTCTTTGTGTTCATAGTAAAGTTTATTATTATATTGTTGAAACTTGTCAAATGCTTGCTAATGTTGTTTTCTCACTGCTGAAAGATGTATGTCACAATCTCTTACTATGTGTAAATATTTTCTATTTCTCCCCTGAATTCTGTCAGTTTTTTCTTTAATTAGGCCATTTTATTAAGTGGTGAAAATCTGGGAATTACTGAGACTTCACGTGAATTAAAACTTTTACTATTATAAAATGTCCTCTTCATATGTAATAATGTTATTTACTTTAATGTCTTCTTAGGATTAATATAGCTATTATTACCTTCTTGTTGGGGAATATCAGCATTCTCATTTTGCTTTTTTCCTCTATATTTTTACCTTCAACCTTTTAGAAAGAAGCATTAAGTTGGGCTTTAGACGACCAGACAACCCTTGTCTGTTAATTGGAGCATTATATCTATTTATAATTTATACAATCGCTAATGTATTTAGATTTAAGTCCACCATCTTACCAGCTGCTTAGTTTTTTTGAATACCAATATCAATTTCATCCATGAGTCTTATGTATACTAAATAAAATTTAATTAAGGGATTTGTACAAATGCTTGGAAAACTGCTATGTCCTAAAACAAATTTTGTATTACTAAATATTCTACTGACAGTTTCCTCTCCTCAAAAAAGCCCAAAAAACAAACAATAAAAAAAAAAACCTGTAATACAGCCTCTTAAATGCAGTTTCAAAGAAGTTTTTAAAATGGTAGCACAGGGATTAAAGTCTCAGCACTATCAAGCTATCGCTAGCCACTGGGGCATGAGTTCAGTCCCTGGCCAGAGAGATAACCCACATGGCACAGCAGACCTCAGCAGAATATTTCAGTAGATTCACCTGTTCTGCTCCCCAATCTGTCTCTGATGAATAATCTCACCCCCCGCTGCACCTCTGGCCTGCACCCCAGTTTTTGTATGCATAAATAAAAATAAAATCTTCAAAGAAGTTTTAAAAATATATCAAACAGGACCTCCCTGGTGGCGCAGTGGTTGAGCACTGCACTGTGGAGCTGTCCGCAGCACACCATGCGAGTTCGATGCCCAGCCGGGGAGAATCCCACATGGTGCGGCAGACCTCTCCTGCCTCGCCCGCTGCTCCCCTCAGCAGTGTATTTCTGATCTGCCTGTTCTGCTCCCCACTCTGTCTCTGGTGAACCCTCTCGCCACCCCACGCCACTGGCCTGTACCCCAGCTTGTATGTATAAATAAAATATTTAAAAATATATATATATATATATATCAAACATTCTCTTTCAAGCTTTTTGTTGTATTTATAAAGAGAATGTCATTGAGGTATTCTTAATTTTATTACATAGAATCCCTTCTGTGAGAACCCCTATATAAATCCATATCTTCAGGTCTTAGTACCCAAAAGAGGTAAACTGCTTCTAGTAGAAGGTAGTTCCTTATCATTCTAATGGAAATATAATATACATGATATCATAAAAAATGTCAAAAGGCAACCTAGTCAAAACATGGGCAGAAGAGCTAAAAAAAACACTTCTCCAAAGAAGAAATGCAAATAGCCAACAGATACATGAAAAAATGTTCAACATCATCTATAATCAGGGAAATGCAAATCAAAACCACAATGAGGTAATGCCTTACACCAGTGAGAATGGCACACATTAAAAAAACAGGCAACAACATGTGCTGGTGAGGATGTGGAGAAAAAGGAACTCTCCTATACTGCTGGTGGAAATGCAAACTGGTCCAACCACTATAGAAAGCCGTATGGTGGTTCCTCAAACTGCTAAAAATGGAGCTTCCATACCACCCAGCAATACCACTTCTGGGAATCTACCCAAAAGACACAAAAGCATTAATCCAAAAGGATACATGCACCCCTATGTTTATTGCAGCATTGTTAACAATAGCGAAGATATGGAAACAGCCCAGAAGCCCAAAAATAGATGACTGGATCAAGAAGATGTGGTACATATACACAATGGAATACTATTTGGCATTCAAAAAAGATGAACTCATATACTTTGCAGCAACATGAATGAAGCTAGAAGGGATCACACTTAGCAAAATAAGCCAGAGGAAAAAGAAAAATATCAAATGGTTTCACTTACAGGAGGAGTATAGGGGAACCAAACAAGAGATCAGGAGGAGAAAATACAAACGACAACAACAACAAAACCCAAACCAAAACTAGCCGGCAACCAGAAATGAGAGATTCAGTGAGGGAGGGGGAGGATAAGGGTCCAAAATGGGGTAGAAAAGAGCACAAGGGACCATGGTGACGGCTCACGGGTGAATCAGCGGTGGGTAACCCACAGGGAATACACGATAATGTAAAAGATATAAATAAAAAAATATGTCAGAAAACACAGAACTATACAGCATAAAGCACAAAGTCTAATATAAACAATGGACTTTAGTTTACATGTCACTGTTGGCTCACCAATTGTAACCAGTGTATACCGCTAACGCAAGATGTTAACAGCAGGGTAAACTGTTAGAAGGAGAGGAGGTATATAGGAACTCTCCGTATTTTCTGCACAATTTATCTGTCAACCTAAAATTGCTCTAAAAAATAAAGTCAATAAAGTCTCAAAAATAAAATTAAAAATGATATAGCAAGCATCATCAGCATTGTAAGAATATATGCACAGTCTCCTGAGATGACTCTTTGGAAAGAAACCAAGTCCAAATATTTGGTGAAGGAAGGTATGTAGAGATGGCTCTGAGAAGGAAAGGAGCTGGGTGAGTTCAAGGAGTAGAAAGGAGGCTGGTGTAGTGGTAGTAGCAAGATGGGCCTGAGCTCACCCCTGCAGTTTTATGGGTTGCTGGCTGTGTTAGAGCGCACTTCCCAGGTTGGAGAGAAAAGGCATGACTGATTTATGCTTTTAATACTCAGGTAGCTCTGGTTAAAACTGACCAGCAAAGGCAAGAATGGAAGTAGAGTGGATGATAGAGTAGCCAATGAAGTCTCCTAAGGATGTTTCTCTTTAAAAGAGGTGGCCCCTTTGACATGAGAAACAGGAGCAGTTAGATTTGTGGTATCCCCGAGCGTAGAATCGACAAGGCACACTAACAGCTCACATCAGGAGTGAGGGAGAAGGGGCAACACAATGATTCTGGCTCAAGCAACATGCTGATCAGAAATGTCTGTAGTGAATTTATTTCTACAAAGAAGTCAAATATTTATAGGTCATCTTCTCCACTGCTTATAATCTTATTTCTATTATCTTTTTATATTACTTCTGTTACTTAATAATTTTCTTTAAATGCAAGCTTATGTAAACCTCTCTTATTCCCACAGACTCCAATATTTTCCCTCTGCAGTTTTTGCGCTAAAAATTATGTAAAGTAAAAATTACGTCAAATAGATCAGAACAAAGTACTACACACTGTACAATATGATTCTTCCTACAAAAGACACAGTTAAGGTTTGGTCTGAAAACCTCGGTGATTCTCAGTAGGTTAACACTAACTCTAAAAAAATTAAAATACAAAAATTTTGTTCTACTGCATTTTTCACAAGAAAATAAAATTGAAATAGATAATTCCAGCAAAAGACAATCTGTTGTATTGTAACACAAAATGTCAGTACCACTACTTTCAAAAGAAGCATTTCTATTATAAAAACCATCATGTTTATAATTGAAATGATAACTCCTCAAATCATTCTGGGCCTGCATTTCATTTAGGTTTTCAAGTTCTGACCTCGCTATAATCAAAAGATAAACTTCCTAATGGAATTGCAAGACTGTTAAGTAACACAGGTTTTCTTCTTTTTTCAGCTGTAAAAGTTCTATCAAAAAGCATCCAAAAGAAATAATGGTTTTCTGAACATGAGACACTTCATTTTACTGAGGGGAAGGTAGAACTCCCTCAGCAACCACAGTCTGCAGAGCACGAAACACAAACAAGACCCTCCTCCATCTGCAAAAGTGAGCGGCACTGAGGACAGAGGTGGCAGGAATTTAAAGTCCAGGTACGTGTGGAAAGGGGAGGGAGGACCCCTGTGTGTGGTACGTGGGAATGTGGACTAAGGAAGAGGTGACAGAAGACAAAGGGTGTTAACATTTCCATTGTTTGTTGCAGAGAAGTTTCTCCTCAAGTTGAAGGGAAAAGACGGAAAAAATCTGAGGGTTTAGAGAGAGACTTGCTTGCAAACATGGGGAGCTGATGGTGAGTGGATCATGGCCAGGCTGTGTTTTAGTACCTACGACAGAAACTCTATCAGAGAACACTGTATGCAATAGAGGTTGTATTTGATGAAACTTTTGGGGTGTGTGTGTGTGTTTTGTGGAGATACTGTAAATGTATGTATTGATTTGCCATATAAAATGTTTTTAGCTCTGTGGTTTGTAGTAAAAGATGAGTCTTGAACCATGACACTTAAAGTCGTTGACAGGAAAGGACCTACTGTCCAGCACTGAGGTTTTGTTTTATTCCTATTCACAATAATGGGACAGAGAAGTAAAAACTTGCTTCCAGAATTTTCTTATTAGTCTCATTTTACGTCATGTGTTGATTCTCTTAAATAGTTCTCAAATTCCTTGACCATAGTAGGTCACTGAGTAGATCATGAAAATAATCTCTCTCTTTTATCTCTTTTGTCCATCGTCTTAAACCAGTGTTTAAGGAGGAGGCTTTATTTAAAAATACATTCCTAACTAAATTATTGTCTAACTAAAAGAAAAAGTACAGAGTCAGAATCACTTCTTCGCTTTATAAACTTGGAAAGTTATGGAAAGTTATGCATCCTCTCCAGGTCGGCATTTCTTCAGCTGTAAATTAAAGTTAACACCTCCTTAACCAGACTGCTGTAAGAGGTGGAGATGATTTGTGCAAAATGCCTGAGAAAAGTCAGGCATTCAATAAATGACAATTTTGAATTATAATAAGATGAGATTCCAAGCACACACTGTTTCTCAGTCTCCTCAGGCATCTTGTCTTCTACTTTCATGAAGAGGATATTTCATCAGTCTGTGTCCCCTGAGTACAATGCATGGCCTGACATACAGTAGCATCCTGATAAAAGTTGACAGAATTAAGGAAAGGTGCTGTTATGTTTTCTTGATAAGAGTATATTAGTTGCCACATATACTTAATATGACATATTAGTTCATTAATATTTTTGGAATGGGAATGTACTCTCAGGAGAAAACGCACACCTCCCAAATGGTCCAAATGCAAAGGGAAACAAAAGCGAAGTTTCCTCAGGTAAGCTTCATCCTACCTGACAGGAATTTAGTGAGTCTCTCTGCTCTGGAAGAAGTCGGTGACTGAAGCACCTGCCAATAAAGACAAGTAGATACTTGGACCGAGGGGAGAGTGATATTTCTGCTTATCTTCAAGAGAAAAAAAATGAGTTGATAAGAGAGAACTGTTGCTTTGTTCTGCAACAAGACTATGACCCATCAAAATTAAATGGAGGACAGTTCTTATTTTCTTTTCAAAGCTTCCTTTCTTCAGCTCTGATCTAAACGAACACCTCACACCCTAAGCCTTCATTGACTGCACTGCCCCCGGAGTGTGTCGCTTCTTGAGGTAACAGGGCATCTCTGAGCACCTGTCAAGTTGACCTCCCTGGTGACCCACACTTAGTGCTGCCGCACTGCGTGTCTGGGGGAGGAGGGGAACATGACGTTCGGCAATGTTTCTTTGCCATCTAAAAGGAACTCTAGATGTCATTAAAACAAAATGTCTGTGTCTTCAAATGAAACAGACCATGTGTGTCTCAGTAAACTGACAGTTATCTCTAAAGAATCCTTGGGGAGGGGGTATATGAAGCCACCACATTTTCCCATCCTACCATCTTCAACATAACAATGAAAACAGAAGTTTTATATATCAGCCTTTCCAGCTGACCCTAGGGTAGCATTTGCTATCTATTCTGCCATTAAATTGCCTCACAAAAATAATCTTTTCGTTGAGTTTCTTTCCTTCTCCTCTTTTACAAATAAATAAGAGACACTCTACAGGGGTGTTGGGGGTGGGGAGAGAGACAGAGGCCTATTCTGTGGGCCCATTATTGTGACTGGAGATGCTAAGATCTTCTGAAAACTGTTTCTCTGCCTGCGGTCCTGCCAGGTGGCAGGATGACACATTTCAGAAAGCAGAGTCAAAAATCAGAGATGGAGAGGTGGCAAGAATTTTTCAGAGACTTAATTGATTTTCACAAATTAATATCCATGCTGTGTAACAAGTGCACATTCTCTTGGGGGATGGGGCAGTGAGGAGAAGCTGACTGTTGTTTTGTGTAGGAAGGATATCTTCACCCAG
Source organism: Scalopus aquaticus (assembly GCA_004024925.1). Classification (NCBI taxonomy): domain Eukaryota; kingdom Metazoa; phylum Chordata; class Mammalia; order Eulipotyphla; family Talpidae; genus Scalopus; species Scalopus aquaticus. The sequence goes on along the minus strand of PVIJ01009157.1, from coordinate 10,541 downwards.
CATAAAACACTTATCTAATTGTTAGTTTCCACTGGCTTCTATGCTCTTCTACGCACCCCCTCCCCCCAAAAAAATCAAACCAGCTTACCGTGTTGGAATTACAAGGGTCTCAGAGGCCCTCTGAGAGATGGAAGGGTAGAAGGGAGGCAATGCTATTTCAATTGGTTAAAGTTTTCCTCATAATGGCAAAGGACAATTGACTTGTTGGTTTATGTTTGATACACATATCAAACATATTTCAAACTCATCTAGAAAATTAGTTCATTGTTAATTGAGCCTCTGTATGATGCCAAATGAAATTTAAAAACTGGGGATGCAGTGGTGAATAAGGTCTCACCCTCACGTAACTTGTGTACTTATAGGATGAGACTGCAAATAGACAAGATAAAGGATCATTTCAAAGAGATAACTGTAATGAAGAAGGTAAGATATGATCACTGGAATAGTGATGGGATACAGAGTAAAGGTGATTTTCAGCAGATCTGGAGAAGATCTCTTGGAATAGCAGGCATTCAAGCTGAATTCAAGTTGAAAGTGGAGGGTCTAAAGGAACTACCAAGGTCTGTTTTTGATCAAGAGCTTCCCAGGTAGCAGGTGCAAATGCCCTGTGGTGGCTGTGGAGGATAATCTAGGCTGTATACCCAGAGCCTGGTAAACCATGGGCAAGTGGCACCAGAAAATATGACATATCTACTATGGGGCAACAGGGCCAGATCGTACAGGGCCTGGTAGATAGTGGGAAGGAGTTGCTATGTTACCCTAATAGCAAGGGAAATCACCTAAATCAACATAAACACCTTTGACTCCTCACTATATTTCTCTTGCTGACACCTTCTAAGGATCCATACCTTCCAGGTCTCCGCAGATTTCCACAGTACAGAGAAATGAACCCTGAACCCCCAATTTCTGTGTTTTTTTTATTATTATTTGTGATTCAATCAAGAGCGGCCTTTGATGACAAATTGTTTACATCTAAATAAACCCACCACTATACTCTGGCTTGCCATTCTTGCATTTCATAATGACTCGAGTGGCAAAAACAGGAACCAAAAGATAGTCAAAACAGTGTAAATTAATCTAAAGTGTCCTTTCTCTCAGCATCCCTGGGATTGATTTGCCAAGTTCTGTTTTCAGATTGGATTCTCAGAAAGTGCCGTCTGCAAAGTTTCTCAGACATGGAAAATGCAGGCTGGACTAAACTGATTTTCTTCCCATGAGTTGTCAACATCTCCCTTTGGACCAATAGAGGATTATGTTTCAACAAAGCATGCAAGCTCATTGTTTGTTAAACTTGTTCAGTCAACCTTTGAATCATAGGAGAGGGAGGCCTGGCCCATCCTCTTCTCTGAAATGGATCACAGTTAACACATCCAAGAACCGCAGCCTAGGTACACAAACCAACTGGGGATCAAGGTTTTTTAGCAAAGTGTGAATTTTGTTTCCATGAGGAAAGATTTCCCTAATACAACCAATTACTTTGTCAAGTAAATGTTCTTAAGTCTATATCTTCTTTGGTTTCCTTAAACGAAAACAAGCCAGACACAAAAGTAGGGAAATGAAATGGTTTCTAACAGCCAGGGAGCCCATAGAAGAGCATATTAACTTAATTTGCACTGCCAGATAAATGATACATGTATAACGGAAGCAAGCTTTTAAAATATTCATTAATGATGTGTGAAGATAGAAGTTTTCTTGGCTGAAAAAGGTAACTAATAAAAACATCAAAGAGAAAAAGCTGTACATGCACTTGCTAAATAATCACCAGTAAGACAAACATAGATGGATTTTGCTTTGATTTGGTTTGTGGGTCAAAAGGAAAAGCTTTCATTTTGAAATAATGGTGAGCAAAGAACTCAAGAAATGTTACCATCTAAATGACTAATGTGAATTCACAATAGATAATCAGATATTAAAAATGTGTGTATATCTTCATATATTCAAGTGACTCACAAAAACTAAGCAAGACATATCTCCTCAGATGCAATTCTGGAAAGTGGGGTATCTCCTGACTGAGATATCATTGAAAACCCCAGAGAAAGGGAGATCTGAGAACCCCCAAGAGCTGTCAGGCACACCCTAAGTCATCTTCAGGCTGAACTTCCCCACTGGCAGTGGCACCCATATCCAGAATCCTAAGTCTTTCTACCAAGAGGGTGGCCAGGGCGTATACACAAACAAACAAACATTTTACACAAAATTAATGACTTTCTATATCTAATATTTAGTTAAAAGCTTCTTTCTCTTTAAGTATTACTGGTAATGACTGACCAGCCTCGAGGTCCCACCCTTCCACTCCGAAGCTGGCGGATGACATAGGCACCAGTCACATTCCATAGGCTGGGGAGAGACCAGATTCCCAAAGGAAAACTCAGGAGCTGCTAGCAGGAAAGGAATACATGCTGCCTGATTCACCAAAGGAATATTTTTTACTACACAAAATCCACACTTCCCCTTTGTTTTTTTCACCAAATGCTATTAAAACTGAGATCAGATATTTCCACCTGCAAAAATTCTCCTGAAATTCCATGTTTAATTTAAAATGGTTAATTAAAAAAAAAAAAAACCACAATTCTCTCCCTTGACATTCACTGCTCAGCTTAGAGGACCACTGCTGGACCTCCCACACACTCTCATCTACCCTCTATCACTGAATTTACTACATATTATGAAACTGCTGATATGATCATCTTAAATATAACAAATCCCAAAAGACCTTTAATCCTTGCCACCCAGGACAGTTCCCTGCACAAAATGGCAAAGATTGTGGAATGAGACCATCGTTGACCAAGACAGCTTCACGTGCACTGACTGGTCCACTATAACACCAGCCACATTGAATTTATTCTGAAATAACAATGTAATGTGCACCAACTTTAATGACTCTGTCATGTAAATGGAAACTTGAAAATTCAGTAGTTGAGATATGCATTTTTGCCTAGTCACTAAAAAGCCCACATTTGGACAAGAAAAGCAAAACATTAATTGCTGAAGTATTTTTAAAATAATTCTTTAAAAAGTGCTAGTCCCTCTATTCAACCCAAAGCTGAGTAAAATAACTTTAATTCATCTCTAACTCCATTTACATTTTCAGTGCACACTCTGACTTCATAAAAACTTAAGTTCTGTGTTTCACCATGATCAAAGCTATTTCAAGGAAAAATAACCTATGCAACAGCAATGCACGTCTTTTCAGGTGATACTTTTTAAAACACTGCTTAAATCTGCCATTACTTAAAATATACTAAGTGTATCAGTGGGTTCTGGAGGTTGTTCCTCTGCACCTTGCAAATGTGTAGATGCTCTGAGCCTAATTCCCATGTGTCTCCTCCTCAGAATCCCATGAAAATGAAGATAATCTCACAATAATCCAGTTCCAGCATCTTGGGTTTCAGTACCATTCACTTCAGTTGAACTCTAGTAGTACTTAAGGCCTTAAAGAGGACTGAAGCTCACATCCCCATTCTACTGGACCAAGGAAAACTGTTACCAGGCACTAGGGGCAGGGTGAAGGGAAGCTAACACTTACTATGAAAGGGGTCCCGCTGGGGATCTCACACTCAAGTGGGGTCCACCATTTGTGACTTTCCATACAACATAGAGTCTTCCTCCAGGGCTTGTTATCAGCAGTGAGGTCTCCTACTAGTGGGAAAATAGGCTCTCCAGCGTTTCCAAGAAACGGTACAAGTAGGCAGAGAATAATGTTTGCTGTTCTTGATGGGAAATTTTGGGCATGACTTTGCCAACACAGCCCTTCCTGCTCTCATCCTGTACTGACTGCGTGTAAGATGACCTCTACTCCCCAACTGATATGAGATGCCACTACTGCTGAGAGCCTCAGTCAACCACCACAAAACTATGAGAGATAAATTACCACCAGTCAACTCATTATATATAAGAAGGTGGAGCCTCAAAGAGGGTAAGTAACTTTCTTACCATAATGTTTAGGTTCAAAAAGTACAATTCTCCTCCTGCTTGCCAAGACCCTAAAAGCTCTATGTCTTCAGCATACCTGTACCAAGCATAAGAGTTGTACTTTGTACTGTCATAAAGAAAGAGTTGGTCTCCATCTCATGAACACTTTGAGGTATTACAAGTTATTTAAATCACCACTTTATGTTACTAAGGCAAGGGGTCATATTACAAAATATGTCTCTTAATTGCTTAAAGTAAGCAATCCATATTTATAAAGTAAATCCCTAGTATAGGGGTGCTGTATCCCCGCAACATTCTTCAAATACCCTAACAACCCGAAACCTTTTTTAATAGAAATTTCAGTAACTCTTAAAAAAAAAAAACACACAAACCAAAGTTCAATTCCACTTGGTGTTTTCAAATAAGATCAAAATTGCGGATGCAATCTCCTCAGAAAGGCATTCTTCAATGCTTCTCCAGGCATAACACACCTCACACACAACACACCTGACATCTGTCCATGGAGCGACCTCAAAATGGAGCAATCAAAGTAAGTTTGGGGATTATTTACCTTCTAAAAATTACATGGCATATTTCTGCTCTGGGAAGAAACTGACCTTTTAAAACTACAAAACATTTTAATGTACCAAAAATGTTTTTTTTATCTTAAAAGGTCCATTACAACTTAGTCAAATTTGATAGTAACAGGTTTAATAAGCTGCAACGGTTGATAATTGCATCTGATAACAGGATGGCTGCAAAGCAAAGAAACATTCAGAATCTTAGCACCATTTAAATTGCACCTAATATCACGATGGCAATCAGCATCCTCACGCCCACAGCCCAGGACTCTGCTCCAGCCCCTGCGGGCTTCCCTCCAGCTCCCGCCATGGCCAGCCAACCTCACCCAGGCCGGAGGGAAGGAGCTCAGCCCACCATGCCTGGGCATTGACTCTGCCAGGGTGAAGTTGTCTTGGCTCAATGTGTACAAAAGAGGCTTAGTATGTTTAAATTCTCTTCACAGACACTTCTTCAGGTTAGAAAACCTTTGTTTTATAGGGAGGTGGGTTTTGTCCTCAGCTTCTCTGGATTTCCATATCTTGCTGGGTGTGCCAGGTCTCCACCTGATTCCTTAGTTCCCAAGCTGTCCTCAGACTCTGCCAGGAAGGAGCAGGGACCTTTAGCCTTGCCTGCCTGAGAGATTTCTGATCTTTTACCAACTCTCTTTGAGGGTTCTGGCTTAGGAAAGCAAATGCTTGAAAAGAAAATGCTGAAGTATTTATTGACAGCCTCAGTCTCACGGTGGGAAATGTTCTCTGATGTTGTGAAAGGGAGGCCACATGCTGACTGATGTTTGAAATTCCTAGAAGTCACAGAAAAGGATCATCTCTGCTACAGGAGGTAAACAGCACATCAAAACCTATTTAATGACCTGGAAGCCTTTGACTATAGTCCCAGAGCTTTCCCTTCTCCCTTCCATTCCATTTATTATTTTCCCTCTTTTTCTTTCTCATTTACAACACAGAATCTTAGGGTCACAAGAGAACTTGAAGGCTGAATAATTCAACTCTTCTGGCTCCACTTTCTCTTCCCTTTTTCTTGCTGCATCTCCACGCCCCAGCTTTCTTCCTCTCGGCTCTGTAACTGCTTTTCCTCCTCCCACTTACTCTGAAATCCCTGCAACAGTGATGATTGCATTTGATCACAGGATGGCTGCTTAGCACAGGAATACTTGGTATCTTAATACCATTCAAACTGTACCCAACACCACAATAAACAAATGCACAGCTCTGCACAGTGAAAGAAACTATCATTAAACCAAAAGGATACCTGCTGATTGGAAGAAAACATTTGTACATCATCATCACATGACCCAGCAATTCCACTGCTAGATATTTATCTAATGAATATAAACACACTAATTCAAAAAGATATATGCCTTCGTTGTTTATTACAACACTCTTTATAAGAGCCAATTTATAGAAACAACTTACATACCTAGGACAGATGAGTGAATGGATAAGGAAGATGTGATATACGTACACAATGGAATACTACTCATACATATATGCATGGGACTAGAGGGGATTATGCTAAGTGAAATAAGTGAAAAGAAGAAAGACAAATACTTAATGATTTCACCAACATGTAGACTGTAAAGAAAGAAAGCAAAGGAACAGTCAAGGCCAAAACAAAACAAAGCCTTGGATTCTGACAACAAAACTAATGTTATCAGAGGGGGTAGATGGGTAGGAGCAAAGGGTGGGGGTCCAATGAACTGCAGTGGAGGGTTACTTTGATGTGGGTGAGGTCACATACATTTGAAGAGCTGTGAACCTACTCTCCTAAAACATATATGGTACCTCATATATGGTACCTCAATGAAAATAAACTGTTTAATAAACAAACAAATTGCACCTAATATCATGATGCTTACATGTTGGGGGGCAGTTTGCATAAGTCAAATCATGGCCAGTCATGGGTATAAAAAGTAGAATCAAGAAGTAAGTCTGATGTAAGGGGAAACGTCCTAATTTCAGATCCAGAATCCAGAATCAATTCTTTCAGATCCAGAATCAACCCACATCCAAAGATCCACCTCACCACATAATCCTTTGTCTGTCTTATAAATAAAGGTAAGACTAGTCATTCAGTTGTCTGTTGAACTAATAAATGAATAAATTATTGTTTATCCATATATGGCATATGTGAAGAATAGCATTCTCCTTTACAATGGAAATACAATCACCAGTAGAATTAAGGGAAGTACTTCATTGCTCATAGCTACCTTATTGTGGATTAGATCAATTATATTACTTCCCCCTAATTCATTATCATAATAAGAGGAGAAAATGGGAGTTTGGAATAACACTGAGTTGAAGACAATTTTGGAGCCTGGTGTATTTTGTATGCAGGCAGGTAAAGAGGTGAGGTTGGGGCTGAAAAGTCCTGAAACAAACCTGGACCTCTGGGCAGCCAAAGGCAACCTGAGACACATGGACAAGTAAAGCCAGGTGAGAGGGGCACAAGGTAGGAAAGATACATAAAAATGAAAGATCGCAACACAGCTGAACATAAATATTGTTCTATTTGCTTAGGATTACACAGCTGTCCCTAAAATGTCTGTATGCTTAATGGGCAAACTTGCCCTGAATAGTCTATGAAGAAGTCAAGGCAAAAGATACTTTTATGGAAGTGAATAATATTACACAACTATTTCAATTTTCTAAAACTAAACAAACCAAACAAGGAAAAATGCTACTGCACAAGAGAACTGGACTTGACACTTAGCTGCCCTGATGACAAGGTCCAAAGTGGCAAGTTCATACTTCACTGGGGTTAAAGTACTTACCAAATCCTTAAAACTGGCTCACTTAAACATATCTGCCTCCTCTCCCTTTGATGTCATTTGTAGGATTCAATTTTGCTTTGCTTTCTGGTTTACAAATTGTAAGTTCCTGCAGATAATGACAAGAAGAGAAATTAAAGGAAGTTCAGGATAATGAACAAACAAAAAGAATGGCATAAATCAGGCACACAGCAAAGTTTACTCAAGGCAGATATATTAAACTATAGGTTTGTGTTGTTTCCACTGTAGCACAGAATACCGCAAGAAAACACAAAGTATTTGCCCAATTGCTCTAATTTTACTTGGAGAAAATACAAACAATCACAGGTAGGTCCTGGAAAATGAGACATTCCAGTGTTATTTCAAAAGAGATTCCATAATATCCTTTGGAGATTCCAGAGAGATTTTCCAACCCTTTCAAAATGTATATGGGATGCAAAAAGACAGGTGTACATGTTCCAGCTACACATCTAATCTGAAGGGATAAAACAGGGCTACACAGGAAACAACATTACTGATTTAATAGTAATCTAACTGAAATCCTATTTCTGTCTATATTTACCTCAAAAGGAAGCTTCTCTAGCCTTTATATAATTATAAATGACAAAAAGTTATGCCAAAAATTGTTATAATAAATGAATTCAGTAACGATACATAAAAAATCAGTTGTGTTTCTATACAATAACAACAAACTACCTGAAAAACTGTAAGACACTGATCAAAGAAACTGAAGAAGACACAGATAAATGGAAAGAAATCCCAAGTTCATGGATTGGAAGGCTAAATAGTGTAAAAATGTCACTACTAACCAGAATGATCTACAGATTTAATGCAATTCCTATCAAAATCCCAAGTGCATTTTTTGCAGAAATGGAAAATTCAGCCCTAAATTTTTTTTAAGGATTTATTTATTTATGCATACAAGCTGGGGTACAGGTCAGAGGTGTGGGGCCATGAGAAGGTTCACCGGACACATAGTGGGGAGCAGAACAGGCAGATCGACGGAAATACACTGCTGAGGGGAGCAGCGGGTGAGGCAGGAGAGGTCTGCCACGCCATGTGGGAATCTCCCCAGCTGGGTGTTGAACTAGCGTCGCCGCTACCAACAGCTCCAGAGTGCAGCGCTTAACCGCTGCACCAGCAGGGAGGCCCTCAACCCTAAATTTTAAAGGAATTCTGAATAATCAAAACATCCCAAAAAAGAACAAAGAAGCCTCATACTTCCTGATTTCAAAAGTCAACACAGTAATTAAAATAGTACGGCACTGGCCTAAAGGCAGATATATAACCCAATGGACAGAATAGAGAGTTCAAGAATGAATCCTTGCATATATGGCCAAATGATTTTCAACAATGGTACCTAGACCATACAATGGAGAAAGGATAAGTTCTTCAATAAATGGTGCTTAGAAAACTGAATACCCACATGCAAAAAAAAAAAAAAGAAAAGAAAGAAAATAGTCTCCTATAATGCCCCTCCTCACAAAAATTAATTGAAAATTGATTAAAGACTTAAGTGAAAAACATGAAACTGTAAAACTGTTAGATTAAAAACATAGGGAAAAGAGAACCTTGACACTCATCTTGGCAATGAGATTTTGGGCATAATGCCAAAAGCACAAGCAACAAAAACAAAAATAAATATAAAACTAAATGATTTTTACATAGTAAAAGGAGCAATCAGCAAAATTAAACAGCAACCTACAGATTAGAAGACAATATTACAAACCACGCATATGGGAGGATTTATAAACCATGATATATAAGAATTTCATATAACTCAATAGAAAAAAAAATCCCAATCAAACTGATTAAAAAAATATGCAGAGGACTTGAACAGGCATTTTCCCAAAGACACACAAATAGTCAACAGGGAAATATCAATCAAAACTGCAATGAAACATCCGCTCCCATCTGTGAGAACAGCTATTACCAAAAAGACAAGAAAGAGAAGGTGTTGGCAATGATGTGGTGAAATACATTAAATTTTATTATTAAATTTAAACATTAAATATTTAAAATACTTAATATTAATGAAGATTGATATTAAACAGAATATTATTCAATCATAAAAAGAAGGAAATTCTGCCTTTTGTGACAACACAGATGGACCTTCAGGTCATTATGCTAAGTGACATAAGTCAAAGATAGGGAAGTACGGCATGTCCTCACTTGCATGAGGAATCTATAAAGCTGATCTCATAGAAATAGAGACTACAGCGCTGGTTGCTAAGGCCGAGATGTAGGGGAATGGGGAAATGTTGGTCAAAAAGCAAAAACTTCTATCTACAATATGAATAAGCTCTGGGCATATAATATAGAGCATGACTATGACTAGCAATAATGTATTATTTACTTGAAAACTGATGAAAGTAGATCTTACATGTTATCACTATGACAAACCACTGGTAGCTAGTTATGTGAGAGGACAGATATTATCATGGTAATAATTCCACAATACATATATGTGTGTCAAATCATGGTGCTGTATGCTTTATACTTTAAACTTACACATGCTTATGTCAACAATGTCTCAATAAAGCCGGGGGGGGGGGGAGATGTGGCTATCGAGAGCACTGTACCATTTACAGAGTAGTTTATATCTCTAATAAATTAAATACAATAATGAAATGACTAATAAAATGATGAAATTTGTGCCCAAAGAACCTGGGCACACAGTGACTAGAAACCAAACTAGATCTTCTGATTCCCAGATATAATATTTATGGGGCTTAGTAAGTCAGTAAGATTTAAAAAAACAAACAGACAATGATTTGATTAAGAACTTGAAGACTTGAATAGACATTTTTCCAAAGAAGACATACAAATGGTTAATAGGTGTACTTTGTCACATCAGCAACACTTTTCTTATTCTCAAATGTAGGCCAATTATAACTCAGATAATAAAATTTGAAAATCAAAGTAGCTTTATAGATAATAAAGTGATACATAAATTATTATTGTGTCTTTCTACAAACTCAAATGTTAAATGATATATTCCCATCCACCGGGATCTGGAGGTACTAAGCTCTAAAAAATGAATCTAAAATAAACTTGGAACTGAGTAATATCCCAAAACTTTATTAGAAGAAGTGAGGTTCAAGGAGAGAAGTTATGGAGGAGAAGTATTATTATTACATCATAATGTGTTCTAATATCCACACAAAAGCCAGCTTCCACTGGTACAGTATGTGTACTCTACCATTTGTCTTCTCAACCTTTCCTTAAAAGGCAAAGCCTTGTACCTAACTTTGCTAATTGCATAGTACTGTACAGTACT
>PVIJ01009156.1:11052-68760 GCA_004024925.1 Scalopus aquaticus | reverse complement strand
TATCAATAGATGCTGAGAAAGCATTCGACAAAGTGCAACATCCATTTATGATAAAGGCCCTTGAAATACTTGGAATAGAAGGAACATTCCTTAACATAATAAAAGCCATATACGACAAACCTACAGCCAATATTATCCTCAACGGTGAGAAGCTGAAAGCCTTTCCCCTAAAATCAGGAACAAGACAAGGATGCCCACTTTCACCATTACTTTTCAATATAACACTTGAAGTCCTAGCGAGAGCAATAAGACAAGAGAAAGACATACAAGGAATCCAAATGGGGAAAGAAGAAATTAAACTGTCACTATTTGCAGATGATATGATTAGATACATAGAGAATCCCAAAAACTCCATAGAAAAACTACTCAAAACTATAGACCAATTCAGTAACGCAGCAGGATACAAAATCAATGCACAAAAATCAGTAGCCTTCCTATATGCAAACACTCAGTCTGAAGAAGAAGAAATTAAAAGAATTATCCCCTTCAAAATCGAAACCAAAAAAATCAAATACCTGGGACTAAACCTAACAAAAGAGGTAAAGGACTTATACAAAGAAAACTACAAGACGCTGTTAAAAGAAATAAAGGAAGACACCGAAAGATGGAAAGACATCCCCTGCTCATGGATTGGAAGAATCAACATCATCAAAATGGCCATCCTACCAAAAGCAATCTACAGATCTAAGGCGATTCTGATAAAAATCTCAATGACATTCTTCAAAGAAATAGAACGGATATTGAAGGAATTCATATGGAACCACAAAAAACCTCGAATAGCTAAAGCTATCCTGACTAAAAAGAAGATGAATGGAGGGCTTACACTCCCTGACTTCAAACTATACTACAAAGCCATAATAATTAAAACAGCATGGTACTGGAACAAAAACAGACACACGGACCAATGGAACCGAATAGAAAACCCAGAAATAAATCCACATATTTATGGACAACTAATCTTTGACGAAGGAGCAAAGAATATGCAATGGAACAAGATTAGTTTGTTCAATAAATGGTGTTGGGAGAACTGGACTGCTACATGCAAAAAAATGAAACTAGACCACTACCTCACACCATGCACGAAAACCAACTCAAAATGGATAAAAGACCTGGAGATAAGACATCAAACCATAAAGTTTATAGAAGAAAAAATAGGCAAAACTCTACATGACATACATCTCAGCAAAATCTTTAAAACCACTTCCCCCATTGTGAAGGAAGTAAAAGAAAAGATAAACAGCTGGAACTACATCAAACTAAAAAGCTTCTCTACAGCAAAAGAGACAATAATTAAAACAAACAGACACCCTACTAATTGGGAGAAGATCTTTGCACACAATACAACCGATAAAGGACTGATAACAAAAATCTACAAAGAGCTCACACAACTCAACAAAAACAAAGTCAACAATCCAGTCAAAAAATGGGCAGAAGAGCTAAAAAGACACTTCTCCAAAGAAGAAAAGAAAATGGCCAACAGGTATATGAAAAAATGTTCAACATCACTTATAATCAGGGAAATGCAAATTAAAACCACAATGAGATACCACCTCACGCCAGTGAAAATGGCACACATTAATAAAACAGGGAACAACAAATGTTGGCGAGGATGTGGAGAAAAAGGAACTCTCCTACACTGCTGGTGGGAATGCAAATTGATCCAACCACTATGGAAAGCTGTATGGCGTTTCCTCAAACTGCTAGAAATGGAACTTCCATATGACCCGGCAATACCACTACTGGGAATATACCCAAAAGACACAAAAACACTAATCTGAAAGGATACATGCACTCGCATGTTTATTGCAGCACTGTTTACAATAGGTAAGGTATGGAAACAACCCAGATGCCCAAAAATAGATGACTGGATCAAGAAGATGGTACATATACACAATGGAATACTATTCAGCATTCAAAAAAGACAAACACATGCAATTCGCAGCAACATGGATGGACCTAGAGGGGATCATGATCAGTGAAATAAGCCAGAAAGACAGAGAAAGTTATCGCATGGTTTCACTTATAACAGGAATATAGGGTAGCCAAATAAGAAAGCGACATTCAGCAGGGAAGGAGGGGAGGGGTAGGGCTCAAGAGGGGGGAAGAAGGGGGCATGGAGGATTATGGTGATGGCTCCATGGGTGAACAGGTGGTGGGTAACTTATGGGGAACACACAATAATGTAAAAGATATGAATAACAAAAATAAATAAAATATCTATTTAAAAAAAATAGCTGAGGGGCCTCCCTGGTGGCGCAACGGTTGAGCGCTGCACTATGGAGCTGTCGGCAGAGTGCGATGCGAGTTCAACGCCCGGCCAGGGAGAATCCCACATGGTGCGGCAGACCTCTCCTGCCTTGCCCGCTGCTCCCCTCAGCAGTGTATTTCTGATCTGCCTGTTCTGCTCCCCACTCTGTCTCTGGTGAATCCTCTCGCTGCCCCACATGTCTGGCCTGTACCCCAGCTTGTATGTATAAATAAATAAATCTTAAAAAAAAATAGCTGAATAGTACTCCATTGAGTGTGTATACCGTAATCTCTATCCAGTCACCCAGTAATGGGCATGGGTTGTTTCCATGACTTGGCTAATGTGAATAATGTTATGAACATACGGATACGTATTTCTTTTGAAATTAGTGTTTTCATGTTTCAGATAAATACCTGGGAGTGGTATTGGTGGTTTGTATGGTATTTCTTATTTTTAGTTTTCTAATAGCCATACCATTTCCTATAGAGACAAATTTACATTCCCAACAACAGTGAATGAGAGTTTCTTTCCCTACTGTCACCAACCCATGTTATTTCCATTCTTTCTGATATGGCTCATTCTCACAGGTATGAGAGAATATCTCATTGTAGTTTTGATTTACGTTTTCCTAATAATATGTGGAATTGAGCTTTTTCTTTTTTACATAAAAAAGCAGTCTTTTAAAAGCGTATAAATTGAGGAGAAAAATACATGTAAATTGAGGAGAAAATCAAGAAAAGATTAGGTCTTTTTCCGAAGACATTCTTAGATATAGCTAATATTTATTGAGTACTTATTATGTGCCAACTACTATACCAATCTCTTTCTAAGCATGACTTCAGTTGATTCCTGGAACTGCCCTTTGAAGTAGGTAAACATTACTATACCTATTTGACAAATAAGGGTATTGAGTTGAGTTCTCTCAGGTTCGCTCAGGTAGTAGTTAGAAGTGAAACACTTAGAAGTTCAGGTAGTAGTTAATATTGAAAGACATAGGCACCAAACTTTAGCAGGTAACATAGCGTGGAACTCTTTAATTTCTACCTTGTCCAATGAAGTTCTGACCTCGAGGCCAGACCAACAAATTGTTTGAAGTTCCCATGATGCTAGGGAATGACTGTGGGGAGGAGTTGTTTTACTCCTAGATTTGAAGAAATGAATGGAGTTGGATAAGCAGGGGATGCTAAAAAAGTATTGATGGCCTTCTACATGTGACAGTCATTCATGTCAGAGGCAGTAGAAGAAGCAGAATAGACAGAGGCGATACCTTCTGGAGACAGTGGGGCTTGGTAAGGGATACTGTGTTCACTCACGTGTGCATTTTTATGGTCAGCTCCTGCTTTGTAGTCAACATAGATATGCAATAACAAAATTTAATTCAAAGGATAGGTAAATCCAGTCTTTTCCAAACTGTCTTGTTTATTTTAGAATTCTTGGCTTTTAACATCTGATTACTTTCTAAGGATGACTATCTTGATTTTATGAACTTGAAGGTCAGTGTTTGCAATGGGCACTATGGTGAGGGAGAATTGAGCCTGGCTCATCAGGGTTTAAAGAAATGTAGTGGAAAAATCTCCCTGTTAATCTAGTCAGAAGTATTTTCTGTGAGTTAAATCTGGATGTGTTCCTATTTTTCAGGTATGTGTAGGTTCTGGAACCACAGTCCTAAGGTATAGGGAACAGAGCCCCAAATTTATCCTGTCTGGAGAGAGGAAACTAAGGAACTGTCATGGCATGGCTAGATCCCATCACACAGAAACTAGGAAGCACAGAAACTAAGTTGCCTCTATCGCATCAGCTCTTAGAACCTGAAAAGACCTATTTCTCTGGATCGGCAGTTGATTCTTTTGCCTGGAAGAGTATAGATTTGTGGAGTGGCTCACTGTAACTCCCTCCAATAGAATCTTTATAAGAATGTCATGTAAGACCAGTTTTAGTCTTGATACCATAGCCCCACTTTTTTTATTTCTTAATTTGGTGAAGTTTCAGTGTATTCTTTCATTTTGATTCTGGTCTCCATATCAGTTCCTTGAAAACTTATTTGCTCTATTGTATCATTATTTAATTAAAAATGTTTTTACTATAATACCTTATTAATAATTTCTTAGAAATCTATGTAAATTGTATCCCTAGATTATCTTTAATTCACATTCATATTTACTCTTTCAAAAACTCTTATGTACATGTTTTGCGCTTTTAAGAGCCATCCTGTCTTTTCCTCTGATAGGTCATGCTTACATGCTCAGTAGTCCTTTTCTTCACATATTTTCTGTCAACTTTCCTGGTATGAAAATAAGGATTCTCCCTGGGCCCTTTCTTGTGAATGGAAGCTACATGAGTATTCTGGCAGTTCTAGGGCATGAGTGACTTTGTGATAAGAGGTTACACATTTTGGCTCACAGCTCCACAATTTCACCCTTGAATTCCTTTAGGATTCTCAGGTGGATGCCATATGGTCCTGGTGATTTATTTATACCTCAATTGTTGGTCAGGTTTCTAAGCACTTACTGCAGTTTCAGCCCTGGTCTTGTTCCTGTCCATTGAGGAAGGCAAGTGGGAAGAACTTTCCTTCTCTAGGATACACCTCTTATACCAGGAACATTACCAGTTGGTTACCCTGATGCTTAATTACATTGTGTCCCTTTGGTGGAACAAAGTAACCTCTGTGATTGACCTTGGCATCCCTCAGTTTTATTTTTGGCTTGATTAAGTTACAGGATTGTCGTTCTGTTTATATGCCATTTCTTCCTCTGTGGCCGCTTTTGAAATTTCTCCCTAGTCATGCGGGGAGGTTTTCTTCAAGGGCCTGCTATTTTGGGCCTAGGCTTCACCCCCATCAATTCTGGAATTCTAATACTGTATTTTATAATAGTCCCCAGGTTTCTATGGACTTGTGACTTTACAAGCTCTTCTTTTCAACCTCCCCTTACTAATGTGTGTGTGAAATATGGCTTTTTAGGTTTAAAACACATCTTGAGGAAGGACTTGGAGGTGGGAGCAGGACAGGCTGGGCAGGATAGCATTGTGCCTGCTACCTAGAAGCCCTTTGGTGATGCAAATGGAGAACTGAGCAGCTGTGCAGGGCAGGACCAGGTCAGTACCTGAGACTTGTTCTCCAAGTCAGAATCTATGCTCATAGATAGCCCAAGGCTGCTGGCTTTGTGAATTTATTCTCCTTCCTGTGGTGTGGCCTAGTGCAGGCTTCCTTTCCACACGCCAGCTCTCAACAGGCTAGAGGAGAGATTGACTTGAGCACACTGGCCTCGCATGCTTCCTGTGATGTAGCCGACTCTGCAGGACAGACTGCAGGACAGACTCAGCAAGAATGGGAGCAATTGCTCGCTCTCTTCCAAATAGCCCACTGGGAGACTCAAGGAGAAGGTGGGCCCTCTTTGGAGATATTTAGAAAACCTGTGTGAATGGGAGATACAGACCCAGCTGAAGCCAAGGGCAGTTGGGGAGAGGACTTCTAGGCTGAAGCTGCTGCTGATCAGGATCACTTCTCTGCTCCAGCAGCAAGTGCCTGACCAGGGTTGTTAAGCTAATTGTTAAATTAGAGTGACTGGGGAAGCAAATTGCTTCATGATGGGGTTTCTCTGTGTCCAAGGCTGATGTCATCTGCCTTGTTCCTCCTTGATGGCTTGGGGATGGGGAGATGTGGGGGTGGTGGGCAGGCCTGACACCAGTGTTAATGAACTTTTGTCAGCTGCTGAAAGCCCCTGTTCCCCCCAAGCCCACATCTGCCATTGTGGAGAGTTTACTGCCAGCTTCTCTGAGTTTTTGTTTATTGTCCAATTCCTGGACCTTGCAGTATTGATATTTTAGATCACCTTCTTAGGGGTTATGAACTCAGGTGCCTAGAGCAGTCAGTCCGTTAGCATGAAGCATGGAAGTGGGCCTGATATAGATGATGAGTGGAGACAGCAGACGGCAGTAGGGGAGTAGGGCACAGTGGGGGTTGTGGCATCTGAGAGTGGTGCTTCATTTAAGGGAGATGGCAGCTGCTTCGCTCCAGCTGATTGATGCCATGTGGAAATGTGAGCTCCTTGTTGTTTCTGGGAGAATTCAAATATGCGTTTTCTTTTTGAAGTAGCCTAATTTTCTAAATGTTGAAACTAATTTAATTAAAAGAGATTGTGTTGGTCAAACAAAGTTCTTTTCCAGGATGAGTTTAGCTTGCAGATCTTTCGTTAGCAACTTCTGATTCTGGTCCAAAATATTTGTATTACAGATAAGGAAACTGAGGTCCAGTGAAGTTAAGCCTCTGATCCAGGGTTTCAGGATGCCAGAATTATTGCATGGGTCCTATAACTCTTGTATGGTCTATTTCTCTGTCTTGGCACTGGTTTGGGATCAGGCATTCTCTCCTGGGGCAGGTGAGAATAGACCTGGATGGGACTGCGTGTGCTATTTCTTATGCTATACTTCTGCTCCCGTGCTTTTGTGAGTTTGGGGATCAGATTCCCCTGACTGGGGCATCCCCAAGTGAGGGGGATGGCTAGAGAAATTTAAGAGCCTTTTATAAGTAGCAGTAATGCTTAGGGCAAGGGAGCAGGTGGAACTCCTGAAGACTTAAAGCTGTCATTCTCCCACCCAGCCCTGCATTCATTCCTACTCTTTCCACAGGCATTGGAGAAGCATGCATATGCCACATCTAAATCCCCATCTTCCTAATTACCACAGGGAACGCCTTGGAATCATTCTCGACTGTCCCCACTCATCCTCTGGAATTCCTCAGCTCTGAATGGCCTGTTGGTCTAACTGCTGCTCTTCCAGTTTAGGATTTCAGGATAGAGCATAGGAACTGTTACAGTAGGCTTCAGGCCTGACTGCTCCCAATCCAGTCTCTCTATTATTGCGTGATGACGCCTCTTCCTAAGCACAAACTTTGGTTTGGGCATATTCCTGCTGCAAGGGGATCCCCTTTGCCTATTAGGTAAAGTAATGACTTAAATGTAGCATCTCAGGCTCCAAAAAGTTATGCTATTGCTGCCATAGTCATTAGGCTGGCCTGGGTGTGATCCCAGCTCTCCACTTACTGTTTGTGTCTCGTTGGTCAAATTTGTTGACTTCTTTGAGTCTGTTTCCTTTTCTAAAATAAAAATTCCAAAAGCAATTAACTAGGCACGAATTACCTAATTAAAGGTGTTATTTAAGGACCACAGTCTCAGCCCTAGTTACTTTGAACTACTTGGCGCCGTGGCCCCTGCTTTCCCATTCTCTAATATCCATCCTTTTTGGGTGTTGCTATGTCTTCTTTGTAGCATATGTATCTGCATACTTGTCTTGACTTCCTTCCTCTCCTGCATGTTCTTTGAGGGCAGGACCGGGGTTTGACACATCCTGTACCAGACCAGCGCAAAAGACACTTGAGCAATGTTTGCACAGCGGATGGTATATCCTCGATGGACTGACTGCTAGACTTGGGCTTCACATTAGTTAATTGAGAATATGTATCTTTATAATAGTTTCATGAATATTTAGAGAGTTTTACTGTGTTTTGGGGATTCAGTTGTCAAAAAACACCAGATATGGTTTAGCCTTTGTGGTTCCTGCAGTACAGCAGGGAAATGGGCTGACAGAGAGGTCATTCAGTTGTCCTTGGTAAGGATGGTGGGAGGGCACGTCTGGGACTGTGACAGAGCAGGTGCAGGAATGTGACAGGGTGGCCGCAGGGCTATACAGGGCAGGTATAGGGGGCTATTAGGGCACATAGCAGCTGCAGCCCACATTGTCCTCGCTTTTTGAGGGCTTCCTGGAAGAAGTATTTCACTGCAGGCCAGAATCAAATCAGACCTTGATTTAGGTGCATGGTTTGTTATGATCAAACTGCTTTAAACCTCAGTTTTTAAAAATATTGCTTCATTTTCATTTACTCGCAAATCCTTACAGGAGTGCTTTCTGAGAAGGAGGTTTTCTAAAACGATCTGTAACCAAAGTAGTGTTAATCGTTTTAGTTTGCTAGGCATTGGGACAAGGGTTGTTGATTGTATTCAAATTTTAAAGAACAACCAAGTCTACAGCTGTGACTAGGGAAGGAAAGTTTTTCTCTTTTATTTTAAGAGAGGGGTAGGAGATTATTCTCTTCTAATTGGGAAAAGATAATCATATATTTTCATGCTGTCAGTGTGGAGACTCAACTACTTGGCCTGTTCTCTTATTGTTTGTTGCTTGCTTGTTTTGTGGCTTCAGCTGTTTGGATACAGGGTAGAAAAACTAGAAGCAGGAAATGGCTGGGCTGTTTCTCTGACCCTCCTGTGGCTTCTTCTCCTTGGGTCTGGAAGGACCAGACGTGGTCTGCAGCTGTGGGGAAGCAGAGGAGATTTTTGCATTAAGAGGAGATGCAGGGATCTGGAACCATGTGCAAGTCAGGAAATTTAACACCAGGAGAGGAGGCCACAGAAGACAGGGGTCTCTTTGTCGATCCTATACAAGTGGTTACAAGAGGAAAGCAAGTGATTGAAAATCATTGCAAGAGATTGATCAGAAAATTATGAATTATATTTAAAGATACCTTTGAAAGGGACTACTTTGGGCTTAATGCTTGCATGTGTTCTTTTATTATTATTTTTAATTGAAAGAATATTGGAAAACTGCTGATTTCTTTTTCACATTTACCATTTAAGACCCAGAGTGCAGGGCATCTACTGCCACCTGCTGGCGGAGTACACCACCTCTGGGATTGGGAGTTGATGGGGGCACACTTTGAAAATTGATTCTACAGATTAAATATCAACTCAGCATATTAGAATTGTTAGAGACCTTAAAGTTTATACAGTTTTACTTCTAATGAAATCTAATCTTTTATTAAAGAATCTATTACTTGAATACCTCCAAGGACAGGGTGCTCATGACCTTGATCAACAGATTATTTTGTCAGTCATGCTTAGTAGTTGGAACATTTCTTCTTTTTAAACATTTTAAATATAAACTGTCATTTGTATTTTTTTGTCCTAGTATCTGACTCTGGAAAAACCCCAAATATGTTTACTGCATCATCTATATAATAACACTTGAACTCTGATGGAATCTGTCTCTCTCCCCATAATCCTCTTGTCTTGAGGTTAAACAGTCTTGGCTCCTTCAGTCATTATTCCTAAGTCATATTTTTCAGACCCCTCCCATCAGCATTTCTACTTTTCATTCTAGTTGCACTCTGCTTTGCCAATATGCCTTCCTACTTGTGTTGCCAGAATTGGATCCAACACAGAGCTGCAGACATGACCAACCTAGTTGTTCCAGTTCTTGCAGGCTGCCCAGACATCAGCTTTCTAAATCACTCTGTGTAGTAAGAAAGAGCTTTGCGCAGTATTTCAATGGTGACCCCTCTTAGGGGTGTGATAATGGAAAGCCTAGGGATTTGTTTTTCTCCCCATATTTTTGGGCTTTTTTAAAAAGTAAAAGCAAGACTTTAAGAAGGAGTCATGTTACACAATTTTAACACAGTGCATTTTGTATTTCAGATGTCATGATTAAAGCCAAAATCTTTTTTGATGCCATACCAAATTAGTTTCTTCCTGGAGGTAGATCCCAGTATTGGTTAATAGCTAACCTTCCAGATCTTTCTCTGCATTTACATATATAGGTTGATGGCTATAGAAATGTATAAATTTGTGTACGTTTGCTTGAGTTTAACATATCATGCTTTTCATATCACTTTGCAACTTTTTAAATACTTCTACAAAATGTCTTGAAAATCTTCAGTTTTGTATTTCTTATTTTGTATATTCCACACTTGTCTTAGCAATTCTATTGTTATCTATGTTTTTTCTTATTAAAAAGTAAATTAAATTACTTTACCATTTTAAACATCGATGCAGTGAATGCTTGTCAGCAATCATGCATACACCTGGATGTGTCTCTAGGGTAGATACAAAGGACTGGGATTGCTAGGTGAGTGATATGTATGTACATTTTTATTTTATAGTGTAGCACACAGACATAACTTTTGCCCTTGTTAATTTTTACCTAGTGTTCAAATGTGCTGAGATGATAATTTTTATTTATTTTGATATATATTATAGTATTAAGCCCACTATACCAGTTTCGTGTCATCTGCCCATATTGCTAAGTACATCTTTGATCTTGTCATCTTAGGAAATAGTTTTTTAAAATTCCAAATTCTACAATTAAGGGAAGAGCTTTGTGGCCACAACAGAGAACTTGTTCTGCCTAAAGCTCATTGTATTCATGTAGACACTCTTTGGGCCATGCAGTTTATCAGCAGCAGTTCCATTAAATTATACTTTAATTCTGTTCATTTTTTACAATCTTATCTACAAGAATATTGTGGAGGACATTTGTGACAGGTTTAGCATAAACCCAGACACACACTCTTTGACATTCTCCTGACCACTCTTATGGGTCTCTCATGGAGGAAAATGAAGGTAGCCCACATATCCCCGGGGCGAGTGTCATTTAAAGTATATCCCAGAACACTTTGATTACCAATGTTTTTATGTGCCTCTATATAAGAGTGCATTTGATCGCAAAGATACTCAGAAAAAAATAAGCTGCTAACCAGAAGTAGTTGCCCTTCTTTACAAACCAGTTGTTCTCCCAGGGGATCTGTGTCTGATGGCAGAGACACAGCTGCCTTGGTGATAAGCTCAGTGCTGAGGGTTATACTACTAATGTTATTCAGGCTAATTTGTCTGCCCTGACCAGTATATGGAGAGATAGTCATATTGACACTCTTATAGGCCATGCATGTACAGATTTCCTCTGCTATTTCAAAGTAGAACATTCCTAATTGGTATAGTTTAATAGATTATTTTTTGGGCTTGGGAGTGCTCACAATTTTTTCATATAAAGTACTGGTAATAGCATTCCAGACCCAAAAGATAACCTACCAAATCATACCAAATAGGATCATCTACTTTTGGATAGCAGGGGAAATCTGTGACACAGCCATCTGTACATTTTCTGTCTAGTACTCGTGGTAAAACGACATTATTGGAGTTACAGTTAATGCTCAGCATTATCCATAAGGAGAACAGAAATGATAGGGCAGGTAATTACCAACTCAATTTGATCTGACTTTGAAATTTGTTACAGGACATTCCACAGATGATCTTCAAAATTGTAGTGATAGTAAACCAGAGTGCTGGGGTGGGTGATGGAGGATAGAAGTAGCAGTATTCTTTGAACATTCTCTACTAGGTCAAGCGTGCAGTTACATTGCTGCAACTGCATAGGATTGCAGTGCTCTGGAGTCCCCCTGCTTCCTGAGCTGGGATTTGGGGACCATTATTGCTCTTCTGGAGGTGTCCAGGCTCAAAATTTTCATTGAGGAAAGATCCTATGTTGCCTGATTTTTAGAGCAACCAGGATGGAAAACATAACCCCAAGTGTCTATGATGTAATCTCCAAGGAAAAAGTTGTTTCAGTCTTTTCTTTCTATAGGTAGAAATTCTGTTTCCTTTTATTCTTTCAGTGATCCTTAGCTATCAAAGGTTTCTGGCAAAGAGACAGACAGATAGATCTCCCAAATCCCACAGCAAGCTTTATTTGCAAGGTGGAGTGGTGGTAGTGGTAGTAGTGGTGGTGTCAGATGGAAGAGAAAAGTAGAAGGAAAAACAGCTACCCTTTTTAACTCCTGATGTTTTTTTTTTCTTTTCCATTAAGCTAATAAAACACGCAAAGAGCTTAGTGAGAAATGCAGAAGGGAAGAAATGATACAAACTGAGTGAATCATTCTTCGTTTGCAGCCTGCACGTTCCTGTGCTCTGGCAAGGCTCTATGCTAGCTGCTCAGTGCCAACGACAGGTGGGAGTGGGGTGGGGTCTAAGTGCCCAGCCTTTGATCTCTGTCCATAGAAGTTTGCAGGCAGCATGGATTCAATGAACGGACCAGTATTTTCTTGAAAGAATTAGGCTTGATACTTGAGTAAATGAACCACCTTATAAAAGAGAGTCCACCTTTTGTTTTGGATAGGTCAAGCAGAGCTACATTTATTCTTTGCATACAAGAACGATAAATAGAATCTTAGGCTCAATGCTTCAGTTACTTGTTCAAGTTAAACAGACCCACTCTAGGCAAACCTGCATTACCCTCTGAGAGCCCTTCCTTTTGGCACTGAGTGACTTGCTGTGGGTAGGGCTATATCCATGCCCTCTTTTTTCACGAGTTACTGCTCGTAGGCAAAACCCCTGATCCTCCAGCTACATTCTCAAAGAGCAGCCTGGGTGTTTTACTCTTTCTCATATACCTTCTCATAGGTATAGTTCTGGGTATGACACAGAGTAGACACTTAGTAAATGCTTATTGAATGAGTGAAACTCATTCTGTATTCCTCATTCATTCAACTCATATGTATTGAATACCTTGTTTGTGCTAGGCACTAGGGGTGCAGCAATGAATAGGATGTGGCTGAAGAGACAGACATATGAGCAACAGGAATATAACGTGATACTGAGGAAGAGTAGGGTGTGATGGATGCATGTTCAGGTACACTGAACCCAGCTGTGTAGGTCAGAAAAGGCTTCCTGGGGACTTGGAGAATTAGCACAGATAGCTAGATAAAAGCAGAGTAAGAGACATGCAGAGCCAGCTAGCATGGACAGTGAAGGCTGAACACATAATAATAATGGTGATCGTAATCGTAAGCACATGATACTGTGTGCCAGGTCCTAACACCTAAGCCCTTTACATTTATTAACTTATTTAGGTACCATTATCACCCTCATTTTATACATAAGAAAATGGAGGCACAAGAAGTTATGTTACTTGATCAATCTTATGTAACTAATGAGTGACAAAATTAGCATGTAAAGTCTTAGTGGTAATAAAGCATTTTATCCTACTTGTGGGGTCATCGATTCCCAGTCAGAATCCTTCCTGTGACTATGGGAATGGATAGGCCCTGGTGCTGGCAACTTGCTTGGAGAATGTTCCATTATGGCCTTTTGATATGTCCTAATTGTTGAGTCTGCCTTCTTCAAGCAGATGATCAGACTTTCCCATGCCTCAGTGGCTGGTTTTGTTATGTCTTGTTCTCTATGAGCAGACTGCAGAGAAGTGTCCCCAGCCTCTTAGGAAGATGGACTTGAGGCAATGAAGAACAGTTTGACTATGGATGGCCAAGTTACATTCTCTTCTGTGACCTTCCATCCCTAAATGGGGGGGAGGGGGTGGAGGGAAGAAGAAGGGAAATGTTTTAAAGAGTTCTTCCCAGAAACTGAACAACTCCTGGCACCAGGCTATTGTGTGTGATTGTCATGTCTATAGGCTTTGAAGGCTGGGGAGGAAGAGGAATATTTGGTTGCTTGCCATAGGCCCTATAGAATGGGAAGTATTGGTTTTCTCCTTCCAGTTTGGATAAATAATTCCCCCACCCCCCACCCCAAATCTATGGTGGCCTCATAAGCCTGTGCAGTCCTTCCCTCTGACAGGTCAGGGTGCCTGGGTTTTTGCCCGTCTTCCAAATTCCTTCCCCTAAGGCTTCACCATGGCCACTTCTGCTATGCAGGCAGACCCTGCGAGGAGGGATGTCCTTGCAGCCTCCTCGCTGCCTGCTACCACTCACTCAGGAAAAGCACATGAACTGCACACTGGTGTTTGGAAAAATTAATGCTTTCAAGATGAACTCCACACAGTCTTAGCACGTCTGTCTCTCTCACCAGCTGAGAGAAAAGAAGCATTCTTAGACAATTACTCCCCAAGGGAGCCCAAGGACTGGCTTTGTTTATGGAGTGTTTTTAGTAACAACACGTGAAATTCTGAGAATTCTTTTGGCTTTGGGTTTTTTCTGTTTCAGGTTGCACAGAGAGGGAAGATGAGTGAATTCCTAATAACGAGAACATTTCAAAATTGTGAAAGGCAGGAACTCTGTACGACCTGACAGATGGAACCCAAGCTCAGGACTTACCTTAAGCTTGCATTGTACCCAGATGTTCAGAGCCTTCCATTTGCAGCTGTTTGGGGCCAAATCTCCACCTCTTAGGGGCTCCTCCCCCTTCCTTACACTCTCAGTGCCTTCACCCAATCTTCTGATAGCCACAGCCCTTAGCGACACCATCACAATCAGCTGTCACCCTCTTTTACTCACAGTCACCTCCCTCCTACCGCCTTCAGCTTCTCCCAACCAAAGGAGAACACTTTAAGTAGAGATGGCTGATTTTAAAGTACATCAGTGTTCGTGAGGCAGGCCCATTGTGCAAGGGCAGGGATGGCCGGTGCGAAAGCCCATGTGCTGTGGTGATTCCGACCAGGGCAGATAGATGTCATTAACTGATGGAGGTGGCTTGTGGCCAAAAAACTGCTTGTGGCCTCAGGTTTTTTGTTGTTGTTTGTTTTTGCACAGTCTCAAAGATATTTATTAATAGAAAGGGAAAGAAAGATAGTAACTTCATTTGACACAAAGTGTGGGATAATCACTACTCTTTGGCTAGAGCTGGAACTTGAGATGAAATGTAGTTGCTATCTCTGACCGAAGTCCTGAGAGGTGTCTAAGTGGCCGTAAGTGAAAGGTCTGAGAGGCACTGGGGTTACTGAGTGCTCAGTGAGTTCAGTGAGCGGCCATCTTGTTCTTGTGGTAAGCACGGTGGGGGGAGTCAAGGGGGTGAAGAACGAACTGCACCTGCAGCCCGTGGACAGGTGCCTGAGTCCAGGGAGGTGGTTATTATGACTTTTGGGTTCTCTGGAGACTTTCACATTCTACATCCTTTGAGTGGGAAATGGAGAAGGACTTTACTGGCCTGCCCCTGAGGGAACACCCATTTTCCAGAAAAGGTCCGTGGTGCCACGTCAGTCAGCCTGAATACTACTTAAAATGTTTTGAAAATTATCAAAATAATGAATGCTTAGTGTAGAAAATGATAACAACATAAAATTTTATAAAAGACAATTTTCTAACTACCCTTTCTGTCCATTCCCCGGGGATAGCCACTATTAACAGTTTGGTCTCTATCCTACCAGAATACCTTTACTATATATGTTGAAATATATACTCATAATGTTTGTGTATATTTATATACCTTTATTTTCACAAAAATGGGATAATGTAAATTATTTCAAATTATTTTGCAAATTGTATTTTCCCATCCAACAGTATACCGTGGATTTCCTATCATGTCACTACGTATAAAACTGCTTGTTCTTTCTAATGGGTTCAAAGTATCAAATAGATTATTTTAAAACTGCATCATAATTTATCTGGTCAATCCCTTATTATTGGATATTTTAGTTATATTCTATTTTTTTTTGTTTTCTATATAATACACTGGAAGGTGTGTTTAAATATAGTAGGGGAGTGTCCTAGAAATAGAATTGATTGGTTCAAGGTTATGTACCTTAGAAATATTAATAAGTACTAATCAAACTGATTTCTAAAAATGTCATATCAATTTACTCAGCTGTAAATTATATGATTTTTTTTGGTCAGTCCGATAGGTAAATTGTGTCATGCTATTATTGCTATAATTTGCATTTCCTTAGTTTTTAGTAAAAATTAGTCTTTTTTAATCAATCATTTGAATTTTCTCTTTTGTGAATTATTTGTTAGTATTTTTGACTAATTTTTATGTTTGATTAACTTTTTCTTAATGTTATTTTGAAGCTCTTTGTAAATTTGAGCTATTAATGCCTTTAACTTTATTCATGTTCTTGTAATTTCTCCATTTTTTCTATAAGAATTAAAAAATTCCCACAAATATAATTCATGGACATTGTTCAGAATTAATATAATATAAAAAGGTCTTTTTATAACCTTTATGCCTGCCTACCCATCACCTCTTCCCCCACAGGTAACCATCAGTTAGTTTCTTGTGAATCCTTCTAGTAGTTGTTTTTGCTTATCTAAGCAAATGTGAATCCATACTTATTTTGCCTCTTATCAAAGCAAGTGGATACTAATCATATTCTTTCATGCCTTCCATTTTAACCTAATATATTTTCATATCAATTTAAGAATATCTTTTTATATTAACCATTTTTAACACCTGCATAGATTTCCATTGTATGAGTGTACATATGTAATTCAGTGAGCTTCAAACTTTTTGTATATTCTAAAAAACATAATTAAAACTACATAACCCCTCACACATTTGTTGACATTCAGCATCTTTTAAAGTGTAAGTTTGAATGGTTGTAAATAAAATATTTACAACCTTTGTGTCTTACACAAGGAAAACCTTCCCATCTTAAGACTGTAAAACTTTTTTCTTAAAACTTTACAGTTTGTTTTTCTTCATGGATATCTTTAGGCTTTCCTGTGTGAGTGTGGCAAGGCCAGGGCTAAAAGACTTCTAGGGAATCCAAATCACTGGAGTTTATTCCATGGAAATACCATAGGGAACTCTGTAGAGTTTCCCATCTCCTTAGCCCAGCATCATTTGTATGCTCACAAGGCGTGGTCGAAGGGTTTATTATAAGTGAATCTCTCTTGGAATTTTCTGATCTGTGGTTAAGGCAAAGGGAGGAAGTCAGATGAGTTGAGGTGGGTAAGTAAGACCTAGGAATCTCTCTCTCTGTCTCTGCCTGAAAGGCAGTAAGAGAAGCTGGGGAATTTGGAGTTGAAACTTGTCCTTAATTCATAAGGGCCACTTGGATTAGAGGTGTTCTCAGTGGCAACACTGTATTTTTTTTCTTTCTTTCTTTTTCTGGTTTATTTGTCCACTTAGGTCCCATAAATTGAGAATTTCAACCTGGCATGAGCTTATTTTCTGTTGTAAGAGAATGCATGAGCTTTAGTAAGCACTATGCATTAGGTACAGAGCTTATTTTATACATGTTGTTTTGTTTTTCTTGGCATGAAGTTTATTCATATTTTATTACATCAACCTTGTCTTCATCCAAAAGATGAAGAAACTGAGATTTAAGGAAGTTAAGATGTTTGCCTCAAGTTAGTTAGCCAGAAAAAGACTTGGGATTTGAACCCATTTGGACTCATTCCAGTGCTCAGGCAACTTCAAATTAACAGTATAAACAGATTACAAAGAGATTATTTATAGAATTTATGGGAATCAGTTGTTTTTAAGAAACATAAGCAGAATTCATTTGCTGAAAAGTAAAGGGATCAGGGCAATTGATTCTTTTTCTTTCTTTCTTTCTTTTTTTTTTTTTTTAAATAAGAGTGAAAGGAGAATTCAGTTTGGCTAATGCGCAGATACTCTCGTTATCCAGTCTGGGGGATGTGTGTATGTCAGGGGCAGGGTGGGCAGCGAGGCGCAGGGTGTTCAGATGAGTCAAATATTCTGATGTAGTAGTGATTGCTCGCTCTGTGGGACACACAGAGATTATATACATTTTCCAGAACAGAAAAAAATTTTAGTTCTAGATATATGCCACCCAAAATTTAGTATTTCTTTGATGGGCCAGGGACTGTTTTCACCCTGCTGAACTTCCCTGTTCATTATTATCAATCCCAGCCACTGTTGTCAGGTGCCTGGTTACACTGGGCACATGTGCTGAGCAGGCGGTTTGGAACAGTTTTTGGAGGGGATGGAGATACGTATGGGATGAAAAGAGGGGAAGGGTTAGAATTCCCCTCAGTAGGATTGCCCATGATCTGGGGGCAGTTTCCACTGAAGTTCCCTTGATTCTACATTGGTGAACTGTGGGAAGCAAGTGATGGGAGAATACGTAGGAGGAATCAGACAGCAAGTGGGTTAAGGGCTCCAGGCTTGAGGCTTGAGGTGCCTTTAGGACATCAATATCACTCTGCCTCCTTTGATGGTGAGGAGACTGCTCCTAGTGGAGGTGAAGTGGAGGCCCTGCCTTTCTGACTGTGAGGGAAACAGGAAGCAGTAGTGAATTCTGTGGGTTACCTACACCTTTGGCATCAGATTCTGAGGTGCTCTCACCAACTATTCACTAGCTTTGGAGGAAGCACCCTACCTCATGGTTATGCTCTGAGAAGGTAATGGGAGGTCAGGGAGGGTGCAGGAGGCAAAGGCCAACCCCCTCCACCCTCCTTGTGAGTTTCCTTTATCAGGATGGCCTGACAGGCAACTGCCTGTAAAGGTTTAGGCATCTCATCCCTATTACCCACCCTCACCTCTGCTTATCTGAGGCCTGACTTTCTCTTCCCCTTCTTTTGACCTACGGCAATATCTTTGGCCAAAATGTGAATAATCCTCAAGGGTCTACATATTGAGGCTGTCATCATGAGATCCTTAAAGAGGCTATGATTATTATAATGTTGTTCGCAGGCCCAGGATGGGTGAGCTATGAAAAGGCAGAGAAAGAGAATAGTCTGACTCTAGGGGTACAGGGCCGGGTGTGCTGTGGTGGTCGATGATTCAGTGCAACATGGGGTTCTGTTAACTGGGGGGAATCCTCAGTGTATGGAGAGGGATTGTGTTTCCCCCATTTAACAATTTGGTTTAGAGCCCAGTGCAGTGAAAGGTGGTGTGAAGTCTCCATAAACTTGGCTCCCTCAGCCGAGGGACAGTTAAAGATCTGAGCGGAGGTCAGAGGTGAGCAAGGATGGAAACCACACAAAAGCAGGAGAAAGGCAGGCTAATTAGCTCTCGTCTTCCCCTCCTGCTGCCCAGCTTGGTATTTGAGGTGACATTTAAAGCCATTGTACAGATGTGCAGTGGGGCCATGCTGGAACAAACACTTTCTGGAGCCTGTGGAGAGATGAGGCTGATTCTCAACCTCCTGGATGGCAGCTTCTCATTCCTCTGTGGGGGTGGGATGGTCTGCTACTGGGCTTCGAGGGGAAGCTGGTCCTCCCTTTACCTTTGAGGAGAATTGGGTCTAATTCAGAACTCAGAAGTTTCCTTCTTGACTGAACTCTTAGTGTGTGGAGGAAGAGAGGGTCTAGAATTCAACCAAAATAATTAAATGAGGTCAGTCTGTGTGTAAGGGAGGAAAGTAGGGGCAGAAAGAGATAGATTACTGTTTCAGAGTCATCTGGGGCGGGGGGGTTGTTAAAAATGCAGGCCTTTGCGAGTGAGGCCTAGTTACCTGCATGGATAACCAACTCTCTAAGGTGATTCTGCTGCCCATTAAACTTTGAGAGCCTCTGAGCTAGAGAATGAATGAGGTTAGTTGGAAAAGTCCTCTTGGGAGAGGTGGACTTGAATTTCAGTGTGATAAGTGATACTTGTCTTAGATACTGTCCTCAGGTGTGGACCTGAGGAGCCTGTTCACCTGGGGACACCCTATCTCCTGGACAGTGTTGTTCAAATGTGTTGCCTCAGGCTTCACTTCACCACTCGAGCACTAACCGCCAGGAGGACAGAAGTGGTGTGGGAGGTGGCTGAGGATGGTGTCTGGTGGAGTGTTTGATTCATGTTGCAATTGAAGCACAGCTTGCAGGGCAAAATGGCAGCCTGGTGGAGCCCGCTTCCTGGGTGGGATGGGGGAGAACACGCTGGCAGCAGACACTCTTCACTCTGGTCTGCAGACACTAGCAACTGCACCATCCCCAGAGTGGCCTTCTTAGGCAGGTAGCCCCTGTGTCCAAGGAGCTGGCCAGTGCTGCTGTGGGAACAGTGGTCACTGCTGTTGCTGGAGATGGGGGGGATCTGGGACATGGCTGGTTCTCTCCTCCCTCTGTGCTGCTTGCCTTCTGCTCCATACACTTGTGCCGGCTTTATCGGATTGGGAACACAGTGTTTTCATGTTGGGGCGGGTGGAGAGAGGAGAAAGAACAGTGCCAAGTTAAGAAGAAGGAACAGGGAAGGGAAGGGAATGCATCTATGTAGGGATAGGGAGTCGCTGGGATCATCGGGGCCAGCACTGGCACTCGGGGACCCCAGGCTGCTGCCTCCCTGGAGATGCTGCCTATTCCTGGAGAACGTGTCCCTGTGGCCAGCAGCGTGGGCTGGAGGGGCCATGCCTAGGGGAACGTCCTGTTTGCTTTGTCCAAGACAAAAGAAGGAGCCCTTGCAGAAGCATTGCTCAAACAACAAAAAACCCAATAAAGCTCTGTCCTGGCTAATATCCCGGCCTTTTTAATTGCACTGCAACTAAATGGCAGCCCTGACAGTCTCTTGGAACATTTTATTCAACTTCTGGAGGGGCTGCATTTGAAGTAAGGCTTATGAGGCTCAGTGGGAGTGGGAGAAAGGCGTTCCAAGGAGCTTAATGTCTTGACGCAAATCCTGAGTAAAATTTCTGGCTGAATGGGTTCATCCTGGGCCTGACCCAACAGGTAATGATGATGGCCTTAGGTTCACCGTTTGTGGGGAAAGTGCTTGTGCCCATGTTGTTTGTTAACATCTTTATTCCCTTTTTCTTTTTGAAAATGCTGCCGTGTGGAATGTTTTACCTTCAATGACGAGAAGGTGGGGCTTCTTTCTCTGGGTCCAAGGATGGTATTGTTAGCACCCTTAGCTGCTCCAGGTGACAGCATCCATGCAGGCATTAAGACTTTCTGCCTCCCAGTCAGGTGCTCAGCACACGATACTTCTCTGCTGGGTCTCCTGCCTGGTAGGAGCTGTGTGTGTTTTCCTTCCATTTCAGATCTCTCTAACACAACATCCAAGTTGCGTTAGAGAAAGTCATGCCTTGCATTAATTTTTGGAGATGCATTCCCTTCGCAGCCGCAAGTCAAGGGCCAAAGAAAGAGATGAAAGGCCTGCAGTCAGCCAGTGGCCACATGCAGGCCTGCTGCTCACCCCGTGTCCATGGCATGTCAGCTTCCTGCTGGGCACAGACATGTTTCCCCAGGTCCTGCCCTACTGGGTGGGCCTCCATCTCTGTAAGGGATGTCACAACTCCTTGGGGAACAGCCCAGAGACTCTTCTGAAGGAGACAGATGGCACATTTTTTTTTCTTAGCCCATTACTAGACTTTTGACCATAAACAAGTTATTTAACCTCTTAGAACATGGGTTTTCTTTTCTATAGACTGAGGAAAGTGATTCCCACCCTTGCAGGGTTAAGATGTTCAAGGGACATGATGGATGTGAAAGTCCTTTGTAAGCCGAAAAGTACTGGCCACACCTGAATGATGGATCTTGTTATTCACGAAGGAAGAAGGCGGCTATGGGTCAGTGCAAGTCTCTCTGGAGAGAAGAGGAGGAGCTTGCATTCTTGTGCTAACGATGGACTGGAGTCTTGTCCATTTAAGGCAATAACAAAATAATACTAACAAGGCCCAAGAGGTAGCTTTTGGGTAATAGTGTCTGCTCTGTTTCAACACTGCCCTGTAAGAAGGAGTCAGAATGCAGTGGTGGGCCTGGGCATGGGCAGGCCAGTGGAGACTGTGGCTATGCTTCTTTCTAAACCTTCTTTTGCCTACCCCCTGTCCCTGGACATGCCTTCTCCCCAGTGTGAGTTCTGTAAGAACCTACAGCCTGTCTCATCCTGGAGGACTAATCCCCTAGGAAAAACCGATGCTGAGGTTGTCCTGCTCCTGCCAGCTGCCTGATCAAGACCAGGAGGCCTGAGATGCCAGCATTCCTATTCGGACGATGAAGTTTTTGTCGGCATGGCCCAGCTTAAAGAAGAAGCTGTGATGATTGTGCATGTGGCTGCTGGGTAGTTTTTGGGCTTGGACTACAAGATCTCCCAGACATGGGGTCTCCTAGGGCTTTACTTTGGTGAGTAGGACTCCCAGTCACCAGGGGCACAGTCTTACTGTGTGGGTGCCCAGTCCACTGTCAAGCGATTGCCAGCAGGGCGAGGACAGTGCAC
Organism: Scalopus aquaticus; assembly: GCA_004024925.1. Lineage (NCBI taxonomy): Eukaryota > Metazoa > Chordata > Mammalia > Eulipotyphla > Talpidae > Scalopus > Scalopus aquaticus. Next base: position 46,920 of record PVIJ01009156.1, on the reverse strand, counting down.
CCAGTCACCCCTCTACAGGCTATAAGCAGTGCCTACAGCCAGAGGCCCCTTGTCTACTCCTCTCCCTACTGTTAAAATCATGCCATGCAGGGTCCGCTGTTCATTTGTTCAATTAATAAGTACTAACTGAACTTGGAAAGTTCAGGGTGCTAGGTGAGATACTTTGGGAACACTACAAGGATTATAAAGTATCTTCATGGAGTTTATAGTCAAGTAAGGGAGTTGACTCAGAGGAGGAAGTAAAATGTAGTGCAAAGGGAAGAAGACCAAGGAAGTGCATATTTCTGCAGCATTTGAGTTAGATGTTTAAAAGGTCAGGAGGATTTGACCATGAGGAAGTGGAGGTGTGGGGAGGATGTACTTGTGACGGGAAGAGCGGGAGCAAAGATAGGGAGGTAGGAAAACCTAGGACGCATGGGCCTGTGGAACTGAAACTCTGGCAAGAAGGGAGATGGGTTGGATAGTAAGGGGACTGGGTGCTTGAGCTGCTACCTCCCTACCAAGGTCTGTATCAAAATTGCTATTTTTCTTCCCTTCCTTGGAGCTTCTCAATACCTCAGTGAGGAAATGCTGCTCTCTTCATTTACAGAGGATGAAGCTGGCACTTAGGGAGTTAAAGTAACTTGGTCAAGGCCAGGCAACTATTAAGTGGTAGCAGGATTTGAACTCATGGCTGTGTGACTGCAAACTGTCACCACCACATCAGCGGTTCTGTGAGGGATGTATGCAGCAAAGGGTCTGTGGCCTTTCTCTGGTCTCACAGGTCCAGCAGTCTTGAGCAGGTTCCTGCAGAACAAGGCAGTAAGGCTCTGGGCTCTCTGGGTTGGCCTTAGGGTCCAGGATGGTTGAGCGCCTCACTTCCCACTCCTGTCCTATTGGAGAGACCACAGGTCCCTGACATGGGAGGCAGGGAAGCTAGGCCCTTAGCAGATCCTGGAATGAAATTAAAAACTTGGCTTTGACTATGGGTTTTCATTCTCAAGACCACCTCTAACCTTGCTTCTTTGTGAAAGCCGGCCCTGCCTTCCCTCCCCCCACATCTGTGACCTCCCCTTGGGCCCATGCAGGCTCAGTCTGCACAAGGCGGCGGTGTTCTGCACTTGTTCCTTTGTTGCTGTGAAACGGGCTCCAGCACAGTCAGCCTCTGTGTGGGAGGACTGGTGGCTGTCTTCGCAGGCAGGCATTTGCTTAGAGCAGGCTGCGTGTGAGCCCAGCGTCAAGTAATTCCGGCCTCCAGGAGTCGGTGGCGGTGGGACGAAGCTCTGCTGAGGGGACGGGCTGTGAAGGATGAGTTCAGGGTGGGATGACGGACCGCTTCTGGGACCAGTGGTATCTCTGGTATCTCCGCTTGCTCCGGCTGCTGGATCGAGGTATTCCTGAGTGAGAGAGAGAGAGAGTGTGTGTGTGTGTGTGTGTGTGTGTGTGTGTGTGAGATAGAGGGAGAGATAACACAGAGTGACAGACACACAGAGAAAGACAGGGCAGAGAGGGAAGTGGAGAGCAAGGAAAGAGGGAAGAGGGAATAAAACAGGCCAGTAGCCAACCCATGAAAAGTAAAGAAAGGCTGTTTTTCTGGGGACATTTGTGACCTAGCTGGGAATCAAGGATGCAGGGCTCCTTGGGGAGCATCTGATCGTATTTCTTGCAGGGTCTTTCATCAAGCGTAGTACTGTAGTCAAGGACAAGTTAGGGTCTGTCTTCTAGGGCTCTTGATAGAACACTCTGAAAAGCAATGCAGCGAGGAGAATGGTCCCTGCAGCAAGAAGCTGGGGCAAACAGATGCAGGCTTAAATCTCCACTATGCTACTTGCTGCCTATGTTACCTTATGCTAATTTATGTCACCTTTCTGAGCTTTTCATCTGTAAAATGGGTATGGCAAGTTCCTTCTGCTAGAGTTGTTGTGGAATTATTTAAATTATGTGTAAAACACATAAATAAAAAGATAGGTGCTTTATAAGTGTTTGTTCCTCCTTACATGCCTCTCAGCATTATGGAGCTATAGCAGTTGTCTTGAACATAGCTCCTGTTGGGTATTATCTGAGATAGAACTGGTACAGAATTTGTAGTTATTGGAAAGGGAGGGGAAAGTCAGTTTTATTCCTCAGGTTAATCTGATTTTAATACATTTCACCATCAAATATTAATGTGATTTAAATGTTCTGGTAATCTGACACAAATCTAGATATTCTGTTGTAAGGAAGAGCCACTGCTGATTGATTTTTAAAAAATGTTGAATGCTATTTTTAAAAGCTTTGGCTCCTTTAAGGGGTTTTTGCAAGAATGAGATCAAACTCCTGATGGAAAAGATGCTCCTGGGGAAGCCCTGCTTCATGCCCCGAGGATGCTCCTCTCCATTGGGAACAGCCTTAGGTGTGCCGGGAGTTGATACCAGGTGGAAGCAGAGAGCTGCTCAGAGCAGGTGAACCACAATCTTTATCGGGGAGAAATCAAAGATGGAGGAAACCAAACTAGCACATGTGAAAAGCTGTCTCTCACTAGCACTGGAAACAGGCCAGTGGGAACAGACTTGAGATGAGAGTTAAGAAGAGAGCCAGAATTTCTTACTGGTGGAGATCATAGGCTGGGGGAAGGGAAAAGAGACCACACGTATAAATCTGCCTCTCTATCTGTGTGACCTCAGGGAAGTTTTTTAATCTCCCTGTGCCTCTTCTCCTTTAGTGTAAAAGGGGATGATGATAATGATAAAAGTAGCACCAATTTAGAGGGGTGAGAAACTACCAGTGGAATACTTATCCCGGTGCCTGGCATGAAGAAACTGCTTCTTAAATGTTAGTTTTCATTACCAAACACTTAGTTCTCACTCTCCTACAACCATCTTGAGAAAGATAGAAACAGGTGGTAATAATCAGGAAACGAGGAAAGTCCAGTTGAGAATTGTTAGAGACTTAGAAAAACATTTTATACTAAAACAAGATTCAAACTAACATGTTGCTAATTATAATAGATTTCAATATATAAACTGTACTAGTAATAATTTATTTTTCAGAAAATGATTGAATCAATGAATTAGAAACTTAGGGTTCAATTCCTTGCTCCATTTGCTTTCTGTGTGCCCTTGAATAAATGATTTACCCTTACACGGGCCCTTAGTTTATTAATCTGAAAAATGGAAATATCAATAATACCTAAATTGGTATTATAGAATTTGGGGGGAATTTATTACTGCATGTAAAAGTGCCAGGCAATCTTAGAAATGTCAGGTCAGTGAATTTATGGATTGATGAATTAACCTGTCCCCTTGGGTAGCAAAAGTTGGTTGCTAGAAATGTGTGTTCTTCCATCTATGTTTTGTCACTATGTATGGCTGAATTGGAAAATTGATGGTCTTTCAGAAACAGTGTCTCTCAGGCTTTCTTCAGTGTGATGTGTCAGACTACCAGTTCCTAACTGAGCTGGGTAGTTTATTTCTAGGCTTTCAGGGTTTGCCCAGTTTTTGTCAAAGGGTATCACAGTATTACATATGTAAATGTGCACACACCCACATCTATGTCAAGCAGAAGTCTTGCATATAACAACTTCCCTCCAGTAATAAGGTTAACTGGCATTCTGTAGACAATGGCATGGCACGCCAGGCTAGACTGAGCTTGCTTGAAGTGCCAGGCTAGACTGAGCTTGCTCACGGGACATGCTCGATAAATATTTGTTGAATGAATGGATGAATGATGAACCCGTCCTTCTGGGCAATGAACAAAATTCTCTTAGATCTCTCTTTAGTGTAACAGAATTTAACTCCCTTCATCTGTTTCAGGATTATGTGTCATTTCACCCTCATCGCTGTCATGCCTCATGTCATCTTGAAAGTAACAGGCCTCCTGAAAGTGAGAAGGGAATAAGAAATGAGAAGAAGTGGGAAATGATGAGTTTAGCCCAGGAAATAGAAATAATCGACAAGTTCTGTGCCAGCTTGAGTCATTCTCTTGGCTGTAACTGGGGGAATAAATGGATCTGTGATTTGACACACCTAGGAAAAGGGAAGAAACATTGGAACACATCATAGAGCAGAAATAAACTTTGTGAAGAGATGACAATGTATGCTGGGTGATTGCAGATGAGTCTTTTGTCTTCCCATCATTATTCAGTTAAGAGTATGGAATAAAAAATAGAAGAAACTGTTTTTTAGTGCTATACGTAACTATAGGTGGTATAGCTATATCATATATATGCCATAGATGATAATGACCTACTAGGTTGTTCAAGCATGATTACTTTGATGATTTATTTCATTAATAGCAGATGTTGTTTTTAGGGTGTTTGTTACTGGGCATTTGTCAACTCTGCTGATTCTGTTCTGTGCTTACAGACGGTGACTAAGGAGATGGTTCCTATGGTGGGGACTGTCCATCGAAAGAAAGGAGCTCATACAGATAAGAGACATGAGTGATATATGAGAGAAGAGAAGTAACATTGAGTTTCCTTTTTATTGGGCTTGGTCGTATCCATGGGAACCTGACAAGTGAGGTGGGGGGTTACGTTCCTTTGTTTACATGTGATTTTTTTGGTAGTGAAAGGGGAGGAATGAAAAGACATGTTCTTATTTGTAGAACATTGGGCAGTGTTTCTAGTATGTGGGAATGTCTACCACGGGTCGTATATTAGATGATTTTAGGTGATTTACAGGTGTTGCTGGAAGTTCTCTTGCTGGTCACTGCCTGGCACTGTCCAGAAAACAATCTGTCTACTTCTGCTGAACTGTCCATTCTCCTCCCCTACCCCAACCCCCATTCATTGCAGACCTCCTTAGCCCATCCATCTTTTAGATTTCCCCTCATTTCCTCCTCTACCCTCCCTTATACCTGTTCACCAGCCTTGCCTGGATCTTATACTCTGCCCTGTCCTGTCTCTGTCCCCCAGGATCTTTCTTCTCCAGTCTTCCTGTTATTCACCTGTTCTCTCTGTCCCTCGGGCACCTTTAAAGGCACAGCTTCATGCCAGGTGCTACTCGTAACCTGGTTGCTGGCAGTCCTCCGGGCCATCCACCCCTCCCTGCCTTCTGGTTCTGAGCACCTTTTCCTCTCAGGAGCCAAAGTCTTTTCTGTTTTTGCTACTTCCTTTTAATATCACCTTGTCATTACCCTCACTCTACTAGTTTCTTTTAAAAATAAACCTAAGTTAAAAAAAAAAAATGAAGTCAATTTAAAACAATATCGAGGAAATAACAGTGTAGGAGGTATGTGGATATGGTGAGATGGTGACAGAAGTACAAAATGATGATATGTGGGAAACTGAAGTGAGATGTTGAATTTACAAGAAATGTTTTAGATTGCTAATTTCTCCTTGTGTTTTGTCCATATTCCTGTAGCTACCACAAAGTGTATGGATTCTGGACCAGAAACCAACTGGTCCTCATTCCTGAATGCACATTAGAATCACTTAGATGCTCTTAGAAAATAACGCTATGTCCACTTCATCTCCTCACACTCCCACCTCCCAGTCAGTTGAAGTAGAATGGCTGGAATGGGGGCTGGACACTGGCATGTTGTAAGAGCTCTGCAAGGTGATTCTTATGGCAGCCAGGATGGGAACCTCATTGCTATCAAATAACATGGATGTCAGAGTATACAGGCAAAGTGATTCTTTGGCAAAATAACAAAATGAATGACAACATCAGTTACTATGTGAGAATAGTCAATTTAGGAGTAAACAGTAATGTTTACTACCCCAAATGTATCCAAAATTCCTTTGGGTACAAATCATATACCTTTCTTCAGAAGCTTCAACGTGACGACTTTCTACCACTATCTAATTAAACCTTGACTTTCCTTCATATTCTCAGGGGAAGAAATTACCTGTCCAGGTGGTTGTCTGGCCCCAGCTTGCTTTGAGTTAATCACCCTTTGTTCTGACTGTATTACCCTTTGATCTGGCTGCATTGGAAATTGGGATGGTGGTTTGTTACTGCAGATAGCAAAAGCTTTTCTTTATTTGTAGGTTATTGGAGTTATTCATATAACATAAAGAAGTTGCCTTAACTTTTAACTTTTAAAGTCACTAATATATGTTATTTGTTTTAGACACAAATTCTCTTCCATAAAAGGGCCTCCCTGGCGGCGCAAGGGGTTAAATCTCAGCACTATGAAGCTAATGACAGCCACTGCAGCATGAGTTTGATCCCCGGCCAGGGAACTGACCCACATATGGTGCAGCAGACCTCTCCTGTCTCACCTGCTGCTCCCCTCAGCAGTGTATTTCAGTCAATCTGCCTATTCTGCTCCCCAATCTCTCTCTGGTGAATCCTCTCACACCCCCTACACCTCTGGCCTACACCCAGCTCTTACATGCATAAATAAATAAATCTTTAAAAAATTTTTCTTTCATAAAGGGACTAGGCCTCTTGTCCAATAGGCAGTTGAAACACACCACTTGAAAAACCATTCCAGAACACGCCCCTGTTGCTCTATTCAGAGCCTCTCCAGCAACCTTCGTATTTTCCTGTGTTTCCTTCCACTTGAAATGCCTGAGTCTGCACTTAAGGTTAATCCACATCCTTCCCTTTCTTTCCAAACCTCATAACTCCTATGTCCTCCAGGCTTCCTTGATTAGTCATAGCTGGTTCTAAATCTGCCTTGATTCATGATGTGCTCCTGAGGTTGGTAGAAGGACATGCCTCATGGGGTTGTTGTGAGCTTTGAAGGAGTTAAGATGTGTGGAGTGATGCAGAGCCTGGAACTAATTAATACATGCTCAATAGATATGTCTGTTCTTCCAGATATGTCTGCCTTTAGGAGCTTAGTTCCTTCTGGGGAGTTCTTTTCCGTGATTGAGAGTAAAACTTCTCTGAGGGTCAGCCCTTGTCCCACCATGCCTTTGTAGTCTCACCAAGATACCTAGTTCAACATTGCATCCTATAAGAATCCTAGTTAATCACTTTGGCTAACAGGGTATCTGAAATCTCTAGGGAACACAAAGGTCTTAATTATCATGGCATTGTCCAGGAGGAAAAAAGAGGTGTGATAATTTGACTGTTCCAATGTCTTATCTCCTTTTAGTCTCCTGTATCTCAGAGATCCATTATTCAGAGACTATGTGAGATAAGTTACTTTAGTTTTAATTTCAGAGAGAAAACAGGCTTATAGAGCTTAAATAATTTGCTAAACCCACAAAGCTGCTAAAAGAAGAGTCAAGATCCAGGACCCCAATTCCTATCTGCGATGAGTTCTCACTAGACCTGTTGTCATACAGCTGGGGAGAATCTCATCTTTATTTTCTCCAGCATGCATGGTAAGCTGGGGTGTCTGTCTACCCACTCTGTCAGTAGAAAGTAGAGTATATCACTAGATGTCTTGCCTATGGTGTGAGATCATTCGACAAGATATATTGAGACCAAGTCCTAGGGGAAGGACACTGATAGCTGCTCTGTGAGGTCCTGGTGTGCTGTTTCCATCCTAAGGGGTGGAGGTTATTGTGAGGTGAGAACAGTAAAGAAGCACTTCCCTGGGTGTGGCCTGTTCAGTGATTGCTGAGAACTGAGAGGTAGTGGGGAAGCTTTGTCCCTGAATGGTCAGGAAGCCAACTGGATTCCCATTGTGAATGATGAGGCTGCTGTTCACCTGGGGATGGGCTTATTATGTAGGAAATCAATGCTGTTGCTATAATTAGCAACAGTAGTAATAGTATCTCCTAGGGACGCAGGCGTAGCAGGGAGTGTTTAGGGGTTGAAAGTAGGATTCCTGTCCTAAAAGAACTTACAACTCAAACTGAAAGTTCAAGAACTAGCAGTAACCTTTTTGACTCCACATTGGCTGTCCTGTCAAATGATGGATTACTTATAAGGAGATTCTCTTCTAGTTCTGATGTCCCAAAGGTTCTATGTGAGCAAGACCTACAACACCTGCAAAACAATGTAGTTACAACACCTACAATACATCTGTGATGCTAAGTATTATTTCATGTTGAATTGTTAAATGGGTACTATGAATTCATAAGAAGGAGAAATAATTGAGTCTGAATGAAAGAGGAAATGCTTGTTCATTCCACAAATGTCTTCTGAGGAAATATTGGATGCTATTGCCTATTCAAAGCTCTGGGCATAGAGTGCTGAAGAAGACAGTGTTCTTGTCTCCTTGGTGCTTTAGAGTCTAGTGGGGAGGGAGATAATCAATAATAATGAATACAATGGAAACTAAAAAGGAGAGAACTGAGGTAAGCTTTAGTACTACCTAGTTATGATGATGGATGGTGGAGAGTATAGATTCCCTGAACATCTGTGTGTAGAGTTATGTTTGGAGAGATAGGTTGGGACTACCTGCAAAGATTCTTGCTTACATGTCAGGTAAAAGGCAAATGATAGCAACATAGCAACAGTCAACTGAAAAAAAAATACAATAATTCCCACATCCTAGGAAATATACAGAGAAGTATGACATGGTATAAAATAATCTCTAACTCCTTCATGCAACTGAAGTATTTCCATGTTTCTGGAGAGCAGTTAGGGTAGGAGATGCATATTTTTGAGTTATCTGTCTAAAAGTGATACTGAAATTGATATTAACTCAGGGAAGATAGTATAGGGGAAACTGGGACTAGTGGTAAGTGGTCTTTGAAATTGTGGACTAGGGGAGACAGGATCAAGGAAATGGGAAGAGTATTCCTAAGGGTATGAGGAGAACTGGGACACAGTAAGTTCATGGGAATAGAGGAGAAGGGACAGTTAAGGATCCCCATCTGCAGGGAGACGGGGCAATGTTTGGGGTTTAGTGACAGAAGGCATTGGTGACTACTCAGAGCATTATTTCAGATGAGAAGAAGCCAGATTGTAGTGGGAGGAGGTGGTGAAGATGAGGCAGCAGCAAGCACATATTGTTTGTTTGAGAAATATGTCAGAGAATGCAGTGTAAAAATAGAATGGTGGTTGGTGGGACATTAGGGTCAAGTAAGTGATAGTTTTGTTAAAGAAGGAAGGCTTGAATGTGTTTGAGGCCGGTGGAGGGGAGCAATGACAGAGAGATGTTTGAATATGATGAACAGAAATGGATTTATTAATCCATTCGATAAATATTCATTGAACACCGACTGTGTTCCAGGCACTGTGATATTTGCTGGGGATACAGCATGAATAAAGCATGAAGTCTTCATGAAGTTTACATTCTGGTGAATGAGGCAGACAATACACAAGTCAAGTAACAGTTGAATTTATATTAAAAACTTGTGATAAATGCTGTAAAGAGCAGCAGTGACCTGGAGGAGGTAGGAATGGGTAGAATAAAGAGTGAAAATTGAAGTGGTAGACTGGAGGAAGGGGATGCTTCCTCTGTTGGAAGGAAGAAGGGAATGCTGAGAGAGCTATTTTTTAGTGGAAAAAAATGAGGAAATCCAGTTCAAATGACTTTTATATCCTTAGCAAAAGGGCAGGTGATGCCATGGCTGATACTGGATGGACCACTGACAAGCTTGTGGGTCTCCACTCATTACCAGTAATCCCCTTTGACTCAGTGGCAGAGTATCCAGATGATAGAGCTCCCACCTTCCTAGCTATAGATACTCTCTGCATCTCCTAAATTATCTCATCTACCCAATGAGAATCACACCCCCTCTATCATAGGATTGGTGGTAGTTTGGATGAAGCAGATAAGGACCTATCCTCCATAATTATACCCACAGTAAGAGAAGAAAGAATCAGAGTTGGAAGAGATCTCTCATTTTGTAGATGAGGAAACTGAGGCCCAAATTATTGAACAATCCCAGCACTCCAGTGAAGACATGGTAATGAAGAGATCAGTCTCCTCCTTCCCCTTAATACAAAACTCTGTGCTCAGCTCTGTGGGAAACCCTTGGAGAGGAGATGACACTGGTGTGTGGAGTGTATTCAGGACTGATAAATCAAGCCATCAGCACATACTTACTGATAAGCACACTGACCTTGTGAGTATTTGAATTTTTAAGGATTTGGATAGAGCAAGGCAAAAGGGCATTCAGGGTGAGAGAAAATGCAGTGCAAACATTCTAGTGATTCAGAGGAAAGGTGTTATCAGAGAAGGCTGGGGCTTGATCAGATAAAAAGTGAACTTACTGGTATAAGAGATGGTATTGGGTCATGCAAGATCAGTGGGAAGAAGAGGTTTCTATTCTCATTTTCTTTGCCTCCGTAATTGTACCCATAGTAACAGAAGAAAGAATTAGGGTTAGAAGAGATCCCTTATTTAGGAGATGAGGAAATCGAGGCCCAAAGGAATGATTTCAGTTCCTAAAGTCACATATTATGTATGAAACCAGGACACAAAAACTGCAATTTGAGGTCCTTTTCCATTCTATTCCCCTGTGGTTCAACCCAATTCTGCCCCTTTTAACATCCTCAGCAGCCTGATGCAGTCATTATATGTGAAAGAATAAGTAGACTGGAAAATTCATGGGCTTGAGAAGTGCCTAGTTTGGATTCCACTTTTTTGAACTCCAAGCAAAAATTTTAAGAAGCCCCTAAAGCAGGGTTGTATTTCTTTCTCCATCTTCCCTTGTTACTATCAAGCAAAACAAACCAAGTGTTGAGAGTGGCACCTCTTAGCTCTCCTTGTCTATTACAGACTTGTGCAGTCCAGGTTGAAAGCGGAGGAGTGGCTTCCTTATGAACCTGGGCTAGCAAGGAGCATTGGCATGGGGCTCTTAATCTACATTCAAGCTAAATGAAATCTGTTAGATGGGATAATGAGCCCCATATTTTATGGACTATTTTAAGCTTGTCTCAAAATAAAGTACAGGGCTAGGGGCGGAGGAAGGACGTAAGTCTTGGAGACAAAATGCCATGGCTTACTCATCAGTGTTTTCATTTTAATGATCCCAACCTCAGTGCAAGTCCCTCAGTGACACTGTAATGGAAACCACATTTTTTTTTTTTCTGCTAGAAGTTTCAGGATGAACATAGGCAATTGCTTCGAGGCATAATTAAGGTTACAAACTCCCATCCCCAGTAATACACAGACCTTTTACCCTAGGGGGGCTCAGCTAAAGACAATGTGGTGGAAAGCAGTTGAAATTATAGAGACATTTCTTCCGCCAATCTCTGGCCCACCACAGCTTCTTTTCTGGGCCTTCCTTTCTTGTCCCTCCTCCTCCCCCCGTCCCCTTAACCACTGCCTCATCCCTGGGAAGGAATAAACCAATACATAAATAAATAAGAATCTGCTGTTGATTTCTCCCCCACCATAGGGAGAGAGAATCTTAGATGCTTTGTTGGTAGGCAGGAGTCTGGACAGGACTGACAGAGGCTGGACGTAAATAACAGGAAGGTCAGCCGAGGCAGCCTGCCAATAGATGTGGGGTCCTGGGAGGGGTAGGTGAATTGCCTTCCGTAAGTATGGGAGGAGACAGGGAATGTTCTATATATTACAGGTTGCAAAATCCACCTCATGGGAAGGTCTTGAGATCCTGAGAGTACAAGGTGGTCCTTCTCCTATATTTGGACATGATGCCTTGAGAGCTTTCTCAGTTTGCGTTTCTTTTGCCTTGACAAGCTTTCTGAATCAGTAAAGATTAAAGTGAAGAAACTTGGCCAGACCAACTGGATTAAGTGGGCTTACTTTTCCCCTTTCTTTACCACATCTTGAACACCTGGTATATGTAAGAGAGAGAGAACCCATAGTACATGTGTACAAACCTCTCTGGCCAAGTCTAGTCCAATCATCCTTGTAGGGAAGGCTCCAGTTAGCACAAGCAACAAAGGATGGAGTAGGATATTGCCCCCTGGCTTCCTTGGTCACATGCTCTGCCTCTCTGGGTGGTGATTCTGGGATAGACCATGGTGAGATCCAACTGGCACCCTGCTTGGCTCCTTAGAGATCACCTCATGGTGCATTTCTGGTCTTACTCCTACATCACCATCATTGGTGTAGTATAACTAACATTTACCTGGGTGGTTGGAAGGGTCTCTGCTTCCCCTTAGGCACATGGATGCTTAATTCCTGAGCAAAATTTAGGTTTTATAAGTAAGAAAGAAGGCGAGTATATGGCTATGCTTTTCTGTTTTCAGCCAGAATTAAGGCTTAAGGAGTATAGACATTTCTTGTCCTACTTGAGGAACTTTTCTGAATGATACAGAAAAATGTAGAGTCAAACGTTAATGGAAAGGACGTATTGGGGGAATGTTCAGTAACAAAAAAGCTGTAAAGATTTGTGATAGCTTGTGGCTGAAATGTAATAAATTTATTTAATCAGAAATATTCAAAAATAAAATTCTATTATAGGAAAAAAAGGCCTTATTGGAAATTTATTCACAAAATTTAATCACATTACAAATTACTTTTCTATAAATGCCTATTGCATAAAAGCTAATGTGTCTGATGGAGTCATATGGCTCCAGTGAACTGGGTTCCTCCAAGTGTTCCTGACAGAAATAGACTGCAGCTTGTAGAAGAAGGTTCATATTAAGATTTCAGAATCCACATAGAACTTGGGAACATGAACATGTTCTGCATCAGGGCTGGAAGGTTGTCCTTGCTCTAAGATACCTGCCTCTCGTACATAGAAGCAGGGTTGGGGGAGGTGCACAGGAGGTGAGGTATGAGGGTATCAAAAGACAGACTTCCCAAAGGATTGACTTGCTCTCTGCCATTGAGAAACCAGCTTGGCTCTATCTCTTTGGTACAAGAGGCCCCAGAGGAAGGAAGCTCTGTCCCCTGTCTCGCAACTGTCCTCTCCATAGTATCCATCTGAGCACAGGGGTTCCGTGGCTTGCCTTCGTCTTAGAAGTTCCTCTTAGCAGTACATCCCTTGCCATAGGTTGCTTGCACTCAGCAGTCCCTCGAAGTCCTTTGGAAAGAAGATACCCAAAGAAGATGTGGCAAGCAGTGTGTGGGGGGGTGATGTTTTTGGTGATGGGCAGTTCAGTGCAGCTGGGTTGGGGGATGGGGTGCTGTTTCAAGTGAGGGTGGAAACAAGTTGAAAGTTCACCTACATGTAGGTTCTGTTTGTTTTTATTACCTCCGTGTCTCTTTATCTTTAAACTCCACCGGTTATACTATTGATTTGCAGGACAAGATGTCTTTAAAAAACAGAGAAAAGCCTAAAACTTAATAAAATTTGCAAGTATATAACTCATGTTTATTTTGCTGGTTTACATGCTCTTTTAGTCAGTGTGCTGACTAGTTAAGTGTGATGAGACTTTGAAACGAAAATGGCCTCATTTAGTTCACAACTCTATCACTCATCCTGTGTATTGAACGTGTCATTTAGTCTTTCTAGGCCTCATTTTCCGCATTTATAAGATACTGAAAAATATCACTATTTACCTCATAGAGTTACTGTATGGATTAAGTGATGTCACACATGTTAAAACATCAGTAAATGTTAGCAATTCATTCTTAACTCATAGTGTCTAAAATCTAACTTTTTTATGAAAAGAGGATGGCTGAATGGTCAAGAGGGGACCTGGGACTTGAAAGCTTAGGGGGCAGGTTTTGATGGGGGGTGGTGGGGACAGATCGTGTGAATGCACTGAGTACTGGGGCTTTGAGAGCAAGCAAAATGTGGGGAGGGGTCAAAGACCTAGAGCTTGTCTGGATGCTCTGCAGGGGACACTTTGTTCTCAGTTGTATTAGGTTGTGATTGGGATATGTTTTCTGCAAGAGTGGAGACATCAGTAGCTCCTTTTAAGGCCCTACCTTTTTATCTTAAGGACACCTGCCAGATGCTGGTCTGGTCTGCTTCTGAGGGGGCAGTTCCCCTGCTGTCTCCCGAGGGCTTTTAACCCACCAACTCAAGGTGCTTCCTGCTTCTATGGAGTCCCTTTTCCATTAGGTAGGTTAAGTGCTTAGATGACCTAGACCAGCATATGGACATTCTGTAATTGGCAGCCATTAGAAGAATTCAACTCTGATAAATCTTTAGGCCCTGGGAAATACCTGCTTTGATACTCATCCATTCTTTTTGAATCCATTCTAACTGATCCACATCTGGAGAGGAGGATCCATGGGCAATGGTGAATGGTGAATGTCCTGAGAAAAGATGGAGGGGCTGAGGCAGCAGGGTTCTTGCAGGTGCTGAAGGTAGAGTTGGCCATGGGTCGAGGCATTAAGAGGAGTAGGAAGGTTTCCCTTTTTAAATAGGCACCAGGATTTGAAAGCCCTTGAGCTCTCACTCTGGGTCAGATGCTGTTGTCCTCACAGAGGGCACCTTAGCACCCTCCAGCAGCAGGGGGCTGCCAGAGCAAGAGAGGTAGGACACCGAGCTTGTGGCTGACTAAATGTTTAAAGAGCACAGGAGAGATGTGAGTGGGGTTGCAGCATGTAATAGGATGAGACTTTTCAGGGGCTGAGATACCACATGAGAAATTATATCAGACTAAAACCAGTGAAGTTTGAGTTGCCTCTGTTAATGGAGACCTCTTATCTGGTGAGGACTAGAAAACTCACATTACGGAAGAAACATCCTGCACCAGGGTTCTCCTTAAATTGACCAATATTTATTGAATACCTGTTCTGCAAAGATACTGTTGTGAGAATGAACACAACAGGCAGTCTCTGTCTTCATGAAAATTACAGTGAAGGGAAAGAAAGAGAAAAGAAGAGCAGAGAAGAGGAGAAAAAAATTAGCTGTGGACTTGACCTTGAAAGGCCTTGGAAAGATGGTAGGAGCTGTACTTGTGGTGATGGAGGAGGACAGCAGGAGGGGGACATATTGGGGAGGTTTGGAGAGTTTGGGAAGCAGGCTTCCTGTGGAGGTTATGTGTCTATGCCCATTGTGAGCGTGTGCAGGGGATTTGGGATGAGAAAGACAGCCAGAAAGACTGGCAGAGTGGGCTTTTTATGCTCTTTTCTAGAGACTTGGATTTTATTTAGTACTTTAGGGCAGATTTTGAGCAAGGAAAGTAACTTGATCAATCCTTTCCTGTCCCTGACTGAGGTCATTCAGTAGCATTGGTGTTAGGCAGGGCTTTGGGCCATGATTGTTTTAATTTGTTCTCTTCCTGGCTTTCTCACGGGAGCAGTCGTAATTTTATTTTTACCCACATCTCTGTTTTGGGCTTGCAGCAGATTAGCGGCTCTGTGCTTCCAGTTGGAAGAGAGCTTCTGTTCAAAGTGCTGTGCGGGTGGAGTCCTTCCGCCACTGTCTGAGCCCTACTGCCCCTTCTGGGTATTGACCTTGGCTGGAGGGTGTGTCCCTTGATTTAATGCCGTTTGCTTCCCTTGCTTTTTCAGTTCCTACCCAGTGTTTCTGAATGACCCAGGGTTCCTACAGGGAGGTTGAGCAAGGGGGCAGTTTGTGGTTTGAATGTTAACTAGGGGCAGCAACTAATTAATGAATGGTCAGTTATCTTGAGGAGGTAAGTCTTTCCTTCAGCCAAACTGACTTCCATTTTATCATAAATACAAGCAGCTTCATAAATTTAAATTGGTTTTCAGAAACAGATCCTAGTTTCAAGAGCATTTCTCAGTGTGGAAGACAGAGTTGTCAACGAAGGAGGGGATGCATTTTTAAAGAGATCTAATTACCAGGGCATGGTCTACAAAGAAGCAAATTTGGTGGCTTAAAACTTCTCTTCTGTATCTAAATGAGGGTGTAGTGCAGATTATCTTACAGTGATGGTAATGTTTTAAAGCATCCTTATGGTTTTTTGAGCTTAGTTGACCTGGACACTATATTCATGAGGCAAAGGATTTGTGGCTCAGCTTGCATGCCTCTGTTGGCTTCTTTCTGGTCATGACTAGAGATCACATCTTAGTAGCTTTTATTAGTCATGCAAAGACCTGCAAAAACAGTGTAGATGTGTAACAAAAATCTAGTCCTTTTGCTTTAAAAAGAATCCAGAGAATATGGCCTATATATAATGATTGTGTTGTAATTTAGTGTTTTTGGACGTTGAGTATTTCCTGTGCACCAGGAACTCTCCTAGGTACTTATCTCAGACTTCACAGTAGAACGGTCCCTATTTTACAGGTAAAGAAACTGAGGCTAAAAGAAGATAAATACTTGCCTAAATCATTCAACTAGTGTAAAGATGAGTCGAGATTCTAACCTATATTTCTGTGTTCTAAACCTCATGTTCTTTCACTCCCCCCATCTGGAAACTGCAGTGAGATTACCTATATTCTTTACACCTGGAGGCAGATGCCCAACTATTCAGCCATAACTTTGGGTCTCCCCTGATCACCAGCACATATTTGGTTATGACCTTAGACCTCTTCTTGCTTTGAAGCAGGGTTCCCACTCTCCTGTTTGGTGTCCAGCTTAACATCTGCTCATCACCAAGTGGACCCCTGGAGACCTCTCTTGCTCTGTCTCCCAGCCCACTGCCGAACTGGGGAAAAGACAGATGGAAGATCAAGTGGCAGATGGAAGATCAGATTTCAGACATTGCAGGCTTCATTCTGATCTACAACAGCTCAGAGGGAGAGGAGAGGGCACTGGCTGGTGTAGTCTGTTGACCTGCTGCCCTGAGCTGCAGATTCTCTTCTGGAAATTTCTTTTATGGAAAAGAGAAACAGCGGTGGTTTTCCCAGGAGGGAGGCATGGAAAGAGGGAAGGAGAGAAGGAGGCAGAGAGACAGAGAGATCAGAAAATTACTTGATATTTAAATAGCTAAGCATTTATTAAGTCTCATCTTTAGGAAGGCAGAGTTGGAATGCTTCGAAAGATGCAAAATAAATTCTCCTTGCCCAGAACATCTCTGAACCTGGAAGTACCATGGAACCCAGAACTTTTCATTCATTCTTTTGGGCTAAATCATTCAGCAACTCCTTTAATGAGTGTGAACATAATGCACCCTGGTATTTAAGATTTCTTGGCTCCAGGAGTAGAGGAACATTAAGACTGTGTGTATGTGTATGCGTGCGTGCGTGCGTGCGTGCGTGCTAGTTTGGTGAGTGGTGTCTAGAGTGACTGGAATGACTCAGACATGGTGGGAGATATTCTGGGGTGGCTTCCTGGAGGAGAGAAGTGCTTAACATGATGTGGTGGGAAAGAGGATTACTCTTTTAGGAGCTGTGGATTGAGGCATTTACCAAGGTAGTGAACATCATTTTTTAGTTTCTCAGATAGTGGAATTAGCTCCAGTAATACAAGGGTACAAAGCCATTATTAACTAATAAGCCTTTATAATTACTTTCTAGAAGCCCTTTCCACTTTGGCATAGTAAATCTTTCTCATAGTGTCAGGGATTTAAAATTTTAGAAATGACATTTAATTAATGCAAAAGGTAAAATCTCTTTGGTTTTCAAGCCACCTTAGGAATCTACTTATTCTCTCCCTCTGCCCTCTCCCGTGGTCTCATACAGAAAGTCACCCTGAGGGAAACAGAGAGTGATGTGGGGAGCAGAGGCAGAGGAGAGAACCTTTCTTGAGTGTGACTGCCATACTTTCAGGCCCAAGAAATAGTCTGTGTGATGCAGGGGACACTTCATCTGTATCAGGAGCCAGATTTCAGGGGGCTGGATGGGGAGCTCTTAACTTGGGGACAGGACAGAGAAACAGATGGCAGATGACTTGGCTATCACCTGTGGGGGCTCTTCTTGGGTTCGAGGAGGTGGGAGTAGATTAGAGCTGCTAGTGTGAAGGAAACAGGGAATGTTTTGCTAGGATTTAGGGAGGCTTTAGCACTGAATGGAGAATTATGCCATATCTGTGGGAGAGCGTTCCTTGAGAAAACTGTGAAGATGTGTGTAAATGTGAACAGTTTAAACGTGCAAAACATTTATACGTAACAGAAACCCTCTGCCCCTGACTTAGGTCCTGGATCTAACTGAAAGTTCTGTACACCTGTATGCGAGAGTAACAGAAACATTCACTTAGGCCACATGTAAACATCATGTAAACAAGATAGGCAATGAGACCAACATTGAGCTCTAATAAAACACATTTCATTTCTCATATTTTTATTATAACCATGTCTTATTTGAGCATTTATTACATAGCAGGTCTGTCCTAAACACAGGAAATCCATCTTCTCATTTAATTTTCACAACAGAGCTGTGAAGTTGTTATAATTGCTTGCAGTTTATAAAGCACCTCTGTCATCTCATTTGATTCTTCAACAATATGTGTTTCTCCATTATGTGAGTGAGAAATAGTGAGAAGTAGTAGCAGTGAACTTGAACTCAGAACTCTTCATTGCGACTCCACTCTCCTGTTCACCATACCACAGTGCTGGGTACTCTCCCCTCAACCCCATTCTGGAGAGTTGCTTGAATTCTGTGACTGGAGGAGGTAGCTGGGCAGGGTGAAGTTGTAGGATGTGTATAGTGTTGAGAGATGCAAGGTAAGAGGAGCAGAGTGGTGACTGACTCACAGGCAGGTCACTGGGAAGGTGTCAGAGAGAGAGTGCCAGCAATAAAAGACTCCCGTTAAGGGGAGCTGGCAAGGAAAAATTCCCACTTTCACAAAGAAAGGCTTTTCCCAACATCTTCACCTCTGTGAAGGGACTGATGATACAAATACTCACTGATGAATGGGCAGAAGTTTTCAGGGCCAGGATGATATTAAAATAAATATTTAATTGGAACAAATTATGCAGTGAATCATTAAGACAAACATAAATCTCATGAATAAGGTTTCTCTTATTTCTCTCTATCTCAATGAAATATTTATTGAGGAAAGTGATGTCAGCTCATTGCTTCACATAAGTAAATTCCACCCCTGGCTTCTAAGATCCACTTCTTCAGGATCCATCCAGGACCATGAGGATGGGGAAGAAGGCAGGAACATTTCTAGGTTGACCCAACATGAACAGGGTAAGACTTTTCATATCTGATAAGAATGAAGCAAAAACTCATATTTTGTCTGGGATATAATGTTAATTTGAAAGATGCTGGGGCACTTTCTAATTTGGGAAATGGGGAAGGTAGACTTCAGATAAATGCCTTGAATTCAGATGGTAAATTCTGAGATAGCCTATGAAGATGTCTAGAACTTAGAACTCTCTGATCTGGGTTAGTGCCCTTGTAGGTGATGCACAGATATCCTGGTGCCATTGCCAGGCTGCTACTGGGCTTGCTGGGCCAATGCTGATGATTCCTACACCACCACTGTCATAGGCAGTAGGAGTCACAAATGACTGTGAGGAGTGGGAGAGTATCATCAGTTTACCTGATCTCACGCAAGCATGTCAAGGATATTGGGCCATTTCTTTCTTTTTCTTTTTTTTTTCTTTTGTTCAAGCTGGGGTACAGGCTAGAGGCGGGGGGCGGCGAGAGGGTTCACCAGAGACAGAGTGGGGAGCAGAACAGGCAGATCAGAGGTGAGCAGCGGGCGAGGCAGGAGAGGTCTGCTGCACCATCTGGGATTCTCCCCGGCTGAGCGTCGAACCGGCATCGCACGCTGCCCACAGCTCCACAGTGCAGCGCTCAACTGTAGCGCTACCAGGGAGGCCCATATTGGGCCATTTCCCCACAGAGGTCAGCTCTAGCCACTCACTTCCTTAGCTATGACCTCCCCTAGGGAGTAGCAAGGCAGAACTGGTTGTTCCAGAAGATGAATTTGGAGGAAGAGACTGAATCAAAAGACAGCAAGTGTGGGTATGTGGGACAGCAAGAACACCCAGGGTCTTTGGCCTTCCAGGACTGGTTTTGGCTGGAGCTGCACCCCTGACAGGGGTGACCCTGACTCCTGTGTTCATGGTTTTTTGGCAGAAAGACTCTTCATGGGCCCCATGATGGGTGTTTCCATGGGTGGTCTTCCTGTTCAAAGTCGGGCTTGCTGCTCCAATTTCCTTCTTGTTTTCTTCTTGCAGGGCGCAGGTGGCTCATGTCAGTCCTCATGGATGAGTCATGACTTTCTTCCTCCATAACAAAAACAGTGCTCTAGTCTGGAGAAAGCTTAGCCAGCATGTTGAGGGATAATAGGTCACTTAGGGCTGACTGTATTGTTTTCCTTGCTTTTATGCGTCACAATTTCTAAATCTAGGGTACGATTAACAGAATTTCCATGAAAGAGGAACTCCCATTGCTGGCAGAATTACTGAATTCGACTAAGTCTATACTCAGAATGAACCATGGACCTAGTAGAAGATACAGAAATGTTAACAGAGACATTCTTATCTTTGAAGAAATGTACAGACTTGATAAGAAACTTGAATGTATGTCATATATTTATGTTAGATAATTATTCATTTAACATATATTTATTCAGCATCTTCTCTAAACAGACCACAAAAGAAATCAGAAATGTTTTATCCTCAAGTTGCATAAAAAAGACATGTTCATAATCATAAGTGGAGAGAAATGTGAAGTTCAGGAAAATGCTCTCCATTAAAGACTGTATTTGATGTGAAGGTACAATGTGAGGGTAGTTCTGTTAGTAAATCACAGAATGGAGCCACCAGAGATTTTGACTGTTTATATTGTTCTACTCTCAGAACCCGTATTGTTCTACTCTCAGAACTCTAGCATAGTGCTTGGTACATAGTAGATACTTAATAAATGTTGAATGAATGAATGAATGAATAAATTTCACTAGACTGGAGTGATCAGAGAAAACCTCTTGGAAGAAGTCCAGCTTGAATTAGACATTTAACACATGATAAAATTTGGGAGGACATTTCCTGTTTTTTCAAGGGAAATCACTGCCATTACACAGCACTCTGATATTGATTTCTTTTTCATGTTTATAAAATATCACACAGGTTACTCATGGGCACCCAGCTATTTCTTACCTCTTTTATCAGACCATTAGGAAAGGCTTGATTCTGAAGCCCATGGTACCTGGTTGTGTGGTAAGATACAAGAAACAGTGATTTATTTCTGCTCGAAGCATTTTTGTAGTTTGGGGCTGCCTTTAGAGTCCTGTCGAAAGAGGCTGTGGATTGGAGTTCTCCATAAGGCAGTTAATTATTGAATTTCCTTTGTTGTGAAAGAAAGAAACTGTTCATAAGTGTCAGCTTGTTGAAGATGCGAAGTGTGCTAGTATCTGGTAAGTGCTCCTAATCATGGGCAGACCTGTTAACAGACACTCAGGGAAGAAGACAGGACACTGTCAGCATGCTGCTACGGGGAAGATGGGCAATTAGTGGCTTCGGATGTCACATAGCATCCTTCTTCCTCAGTCTCCTGGGTACTTTCTGTTGGGCAATCATAGATTTTAGTTATGACTCTAGAAACAAGTCCCAGTGAGAGAGTTCTGATCCATTAGCTTGCCAAGTGGTAGGGTGAATGGTACCCAGAAGTTTGACTGCTGTGGTTGTGACCAAAGTTTTGGAGGTGGTGGTGCTAAAGAGGAGGGAAAAAATGCTGCGGTCCTTGGGGATGACTTGCTCTCTGGGTGGTGGGTGGATGTATCAAAGTGGCCTGTGGTGCTGGTGGAGGCTTGGGCCACTCTGCCTCTCTTATTGTGTCCCTTAGCAGGCTCTGAGGGCTTGGTCTGCTCTCCTGTTTATAAAATGCACAGGGCCAGGATGGAGGCTGTTTCTCAGTGGGTGTCTTTATAGTAGTGTGCATGGAAGCTTGACTTCTGAGAGTACATGGCAAGGCTGGGGAGAGGTCTGTGTTTAGCATTGTGAGGACAAGGGGGCATTCAGTGACATTTCAGCCACATCTGTACTGGGCCTGCAGAAGGGGCACACCCTAGTTCAGATGCTGCGGTAAAGGAGGAGACATGATCTCTATATCAGCAGCAACAAAGACTGCTTTACAATTTCCAAAAAGTGTCAAATGAAGGCTCATTTGAAATCCACAGTAGCCTTCTGAGATAAATAGAGAAAGGATTCTCATCACCCTTTCCAAATGAAAAGATTTGTCTAAGTTTCCCCAGCTATCAAGGAGAAGCCATGCCTCGAATCCAGGATCTCAGGTCGTGTGCCTCTTGCGTTGTTCTGTTGCTTCATGTTTTCAGTTCCTTATATGACAGCACACAGATACGCATGACACGACACATGATGCTAGTATTGTGAAGAGGGAGGCACAAGGTTAGAGGTGGTGTAGTGACTGAGCAGAAGGTCCAGGAGTAGGTGACTGCCATGCAAAGGAGAGGAGGCATGACTGTGGTGGGCGAGGGCTGCCTGTGGCATTCCTGGTAACATCACTTCTTCATTATTCCTGGACATGCCAGGGAATCTGGGGGGAGACTAGGGCAATAAGGGCCTAAATAATTGCAATCAGAGAAGACAAACACCTCATTTCAATTTACAACATCATAATCCTTTCCTAGAAATGCTTTCAAAATCGTTGCCCACAAACAGCAAAATGCCTTGGAATGAATTTCTTCCACTCATTGTCTTTTATTCCTCTGTGGGTAGGGGAATACTTAGGGGGAAAGAAGAGGGAATGTCAAGAATTTAAATAACCTCCATTTACACCATCATCTCCTCTGGTTGATTAGGACTGGGCCATGTAACAGGAGGTTCAGCTTTGAGCAATGGTGGTTCCAGGAATTAGAGGTCCCATCTCTGTGTCCTGACAATGTGTCAGGACACAGGGAAGGTGTGAAGAGAAAGGAGCCAACTCTACCTGCTTGTACCAACCCCCCTAACTCTCCTTTCCCTCTCTAGGTTGCCCTTTAGTCACAGCTCTTCTTCCTTCATGATTTAGCTTGATGCTCACTATAGAAATGTTCAGTAAAAGGAGAGCTTAGTTTTGGAAAGTCTATGCTAAGAATTATAAGAGACTCCCTTGCTTTTGTGAAGACTCGGTATCTGTTCTCTCTCTCTCTCTCTTTTAAAATGTCATGAGTGAACATTTCCGTGTCTGAAAAGACAACATCAGAAGGATTTTTAAGCAAGGTCCTTTATTTTTGACTAAAAATTATGCTTAAATGTAATCCTGTATTACCCAAACTGTTTTCTCAGCCACTGTTGGGTGAGGTTTCTCTCCTTCAACCATTGATCTGTTTCAAAAATCTGGGCAAATTTTTGAGAACCCTTCCTGCTCCCCACCCCTGCTCCATCTTTGGAGAGGTGGACAATTGAGGGTTTGTCTATGGTCTCAGGACATTACCTGGCTTGGCTGTTCCTCTTCTTTGAAGTGATTCACCATCCTGTTTTAAATGCAAATGGTGGACAGGGATGACATCCAATCATGACTTTCCCTTAGTAATTTGTGGGCACAAAGCTGGGTTCTCCTAATAGAGATAACACAAAATTACATGCTTCTCAGAATTTCTCTTGATGTAATACTGAACGCAAAAGCTTTGCTCCCTTTGCTATTGCTTAAGTAAACTTTCTTGTGGAAATGGAATGGTCCAAGTCTTGCTGTATCATGTGCTCTAAGATGCAGTTTCATCAAGTCCATATGTGAACACATGAAGGAAGGATTGTTATATGGAAAATGGCCAATTAAGTCTCTGACCCATTTCTGCAGGATTGTCCAGGAGTGCCTGGCACATTCCACCCTTCAATTATCCCCATCGATTGTGAACAGATGGGTACAATACTCTTTAAGTCATAGTAAAGTGACTTGTATTTGGCCATTATCCAAGCAAAATGAAAGAAGGTGCTGTTGTCTTTCTGGCTCAGCTACAATATAGAATTTATAAAATAATGGCCCCTGGTTTGATAATGACAAGAGTCCACAGATGCCAGCATGGGCACTTTTATGGTGACAGCTCAGAGACCGCCATTCGTAATTTTCAAATTGGTTACAGATTTGTGGGCTAGAGTTGCCTTGTTAGATTCCTTTAATATGGTCTCTTCAATGCCTGATAAATTATTCCCATTTCAGATTAGGATTACCTACCAATTTAGGAATGTCTCAATACAATCCTAATAGGTGGTTCTGAGTCTAATACTTAGGGACTTTAAAGTGTCCCTCACGCAATTATGCAGTCATTTTTCTAATCCACATCACCTGGATGAGGTTCTATGTCCTACTTCTAATATGCATTCATGGAATTCCATGGCATCTCCTTCCCAGTGTGACCCCAAACTTTCCTCTTCCGGAAGTCTGCCTTGCTTGACGCTATCTATTTTTGACCGTGGGGTTCTAAATTAGTACTTATGAATTATGGATGAGCTCATAGAGTCCACTGAGTCTAACTTCCACTTGAGGCAGAAATTGCCCCTGGATGATCTCTGAATGGTATTGATCCATATTTTCATGACTGCACAAAGAAACTCATTTTTTTGGACAGACCTAATTGTTAGTAAATTATTTTATGTAATTGAAATTTTACTAATTTAGGCACATTGACTTTAGTTCAGCCCTCTAGAGTAATATGGAACTATATAATTTCATTTTTACTGAAAGTCCTTTAGATAATTGAGGACAGCAGCTATTATCATAGTCTATTTGGTAATTCTCTATACTTTTTGGTTGATCCTGTGCCTTCTTAATTTTGTTTTCTGTCTCTCATGCTTCATTTACTTTATTACTCTTATTCCATGGTTTTATAGGCTAAACCACTCCATAATTTTATGTCCCTTAAGGATCTATGCCTTTGATGTATATGGTTTAAATTACTCAATTATTTACTTCATTCACTCCCTCAATTAATATTTCAGTTCTTTAAAGTATTAAGTATTCCCTCAACTTATTAAGTACTTTTGCATGTGGCAGGCCTGTGGTAAGTGTAGGAAGACAGTCTTGAATAAGGCTCTACTCCTTGCCCTCAGGAAGCGCTTACTGATGTGTCCTGCTCTGACTTTTTTTAAATTGTTCATTACAATTGTAGCCAAAATTAGAAGTGAAATAGTATCAGTTAATGAACGAAGAAACTTGAAGACTGGAATGATGAAATATAGAGGTTTTCAACTAATGTTACATTTGTTTAACTGATGTTTTTTTTGTTAACTTGCCCCTCTAAGTGCTTGTTATTCTTTGTGTTTTAAAGATGTTTGACCCTGAAAATAATGTGTTTCCAACAGAGATTATTTAGATAACAAACACAGAAACCTTGTACTACAAAACTTTTGGGCTGAAAGTTCTCAGCTCAGTCATACACTGATTACTGAACATATGAAAGTGGTAATTTTACTTTTTCCACATCCAGAGGGGAGATGTTCCCTCTGAGTTGACATAGAGGGAAACAGGAAAACCAAATGAAAATTTAAACCAGTTGATGTGAAGAAGGATATTGTATCTAAAGATGGAATATGACTGCAGATTCCTGAAAACCCTTGTTTATGTCACCAAAACCTAATCGGAGAAATGAAATTCGAGTTTGATAGAGTGAAACATTGTGATCCAAGAACTGGGTCTTCATGTGGGTGCTCTAGTGTGGTGTGGTGCCCCTACTCAGAGACTGTCTCTGTCCTGTTCAGCTATTCCTGAAGGCTTCTGGGGTCCAGTCTCTTCATGGATCTCACCCAACAGTGCCTGCTCCTGTCTCTTCCACCACTCTCCAGTGCTAGTTGCCCAGTCTGCTTGTTAACACATCTGTGCAGGGGCAGAAGCAGGCTTCCAGTCCAGAAAAAGCATGGTTTGTTCTTAGCCTGACATCTGCAGAGTCAAGACAGAAACTATGAATTAAGAAATTCATAGGACTGTGGATGCTAATCAGCAAAAATGTGCTCAGGATTATCCAGCTATTCAAGTAAAGTATTTCTAAGAAAGTGCCTCTGTCACTTTACTCAGGTAGCTTTTGTTTGTAGGAGGGGGTCAGGTCATACTCAGGAGTAGCAGCCAAATCTTGACCCGGCACCATGGTGGGTTGGAAAGCCCCTTAGATTGGCTTGTGCTGTCTAGTCACAGACTCTAAGGGCCCCATGTTTCTTCTGACTCTTGTTTTTTGCTCTTCCAGAGGGCAGAACACTCTCTACCATTGCTCTACTGCTTTGCCTAAGTTTTTTTACTTTAAGAACCAGCTCAAAGTCTGTCTATTGTTTGCCTCCACATGCCTGTTCACAGTGACTCTTCCTTAGACCCCACCCTACATTGGTCACCATAGATGTGTTCTTTAAGGTTGGTATGTTCCCTAAGTGTGGTATGTCATGCCTTAGTTATCATGCTTGGTGGTGAGGTGTGGGATGGTAGCACATTCTGCTTCAATCTCTTGGGTAAGGCGAGAAGAATAGCGGGAGGGCAGGAACGTAGTGTTGGGTGGAGATTAGGAGAGGAAGGGATAGGGAACTTGACTTCGTTCTAAGAGAAGACCACAGAATGTGTCATTACCTTTAGTGACTCATTTGCTCTATTGTTGTGGCCTTATGGGCAAGGCTGTCTCCCTTCTTTAATTTTCATTCCCTTAAAACTTGCTTTCTATTCCAAGGCCAAGCATCACAGATGTTTGTTTTAAGTTCATTTCATTTGTGAAGGAGTTTGGGTAGGTAAAATGAGAAGAGAAAGGCAGATGACAACATTCTGTGTGATTTACCTTACCTCCTCAAGGGAAGCTTTTTTGATTATCTTTGAGACTCCAAGAATGTCTGTTTCAGTAACGAATATGTGCTTTATAAATATGTGTTGATTGTTTGATAATTGAGTAGTATTTGCCAAGCCACATAAAACAAATTAAATGAGTAATCACTCATTTATCTATTTATGGGGAAACCATTCAGGCCACCGAAAAAGCTTTATAGCACAAAGAAGCTCATGAACAGAACTTAATGACCTATGAATGTATGTGAATTAAAGTTCCTGATTGGGCCATCTTTAATATTTCCTACAACAGTGACTCAAGGGAGAGTGTATGATCTGGGCATACTTTAGTGTTATATATCCATGAACGGAGAAAGTGGAAAAATCCCTCATCATTTAATGTGGGGCAGACAATTCTCTATGCATCTCAGTGTGTTCTGCATGGGTTAGTTGGTTTACTCTGTTCAAGAAGTAAAATTGCTTGATTAAAAAAAAACCTGCTTTAAGACTAAAGTCAGTTATCTGGAAACATACCTGGGACACTCTGTTTCCAGTGATAATTAAAAAAACCAAAAAAGAATCTATTGATAATACCAAATGTTGGCGAGGATATAGAGCTCCTGGAACTCTTCTTGCTGTTGGGAGTGTATATTGAAGCAATCACAATGAAAACATTTTGATGTATTCTCCTATGAGCCTGTAAGTCTGCACCTGAATATATGCAACAGATATGAGGGTTTATCTTCATCAAGATGTGTATAAGAAGTATTCATATCAACTTTACTCATAATAGCCTCATACAAAACAACTGAAATGTTTCTATCAAGGGTAGAATGGATACATACATTGTTGTATATTGATGCAACGCAGTGTTACACAACAATGGGAAGGAATACAATATTGGCATGCTAACAACAGAGATGAATTTATAAACAGAATGGTGAGCAAAAGAAGCCAGTTATAAAAGAATACATGTTATGTTTTCTCATTTATATGAATCTCAAAGGTCAGAATGATAATTCTTGATTGGAACCATTAGGGAGTCTTTTGGGTAGCTGTAAATGATCTAAACCTTGGTCTTAATGGTGGTTCCATTATTGTATACATATGCCAAAATTCACCCAGCTCTTCCCTTAAGATTTGTGCACTTTATGTGTGTGAAAGTTATACTTTAGTTAAGAAAGAGGGGGAGGGAGGGAGGAAGAGAGGAGAGAAGGAAGGAGAGGTAATACTGAATTGCTCCCTTAGTCCCCTGAATCTTCTGTTTGTTTGCACATCACAGACAATGTTGTATGTGTCTTACCCGTGAAGCTGCTTATGAATCTTAGCTTCTTACTCCTACTCCTACTCTGCTTTGGGAACAGCTCAGGTCTGGGAATCAGGAAGCTTCTGCTATCTCTTTCAGTGCCACTTGCCAGCTCTTTTTTTTGTGGATAGGTTCATTAAGGAAGTCTGGGAAGCAGGCATCTCAATCCCTCCTCTACCTTTAACCCACTGGGTTTTGTGAACATAATGTTAAGTATAAGATGTCAAAGAGTTTTGGGAAAAAAATCAAAAAAGCCACCCAAATACTAAAAATATTACTGTACTTGAACTTGATGAAATTGATAGCAACTACTGATTTGAATCATCTGAGGTGATGCTTTCAAAGACCATGCTGTGATTTCAAACATTTGGGAAGTGATTTATGAATCATTTTGGTGCTCAGCCTAAAGCTGTCAGTAGCACATGAGGGTGACTCCTGAATAGGAGAATATGCTAATTATAGATGCAGTCACTGCCAGGAGGCCTGCAGGTTCCAGGCAACATTCTAGTTAGCATCAGAGCTTTGGGTTGAGGATTCTTTTAAAAGTGAAACCCTTGAATCATTGTGGCCAAGTGAGCAGGGCTAAGCTCAGACAATCCTGATCTAGTTCTGGCTCTCCTGCCAAATGACTATGATATGAAGCAATTACTTCACTTCCCTGGGCCTTAGTTTTCTCATCTGTAAAGTGGGTTACTAGATGATGTCTTAGATTCCTCTCACCTCTAATTTCCTATGTGTCTTCCCCACACAGCTAATTGTTCTCATTGTGTGTATTGTGTGTGAGTATATATAGTATGTAGTCAGCTTTGAATCTTGAGCTGGGTTTCTCTTTTCCTATGGCTGTTTCTGTCATTCCTAGTCTTTCTGTTCAGGAAATGTAAATTTATTTTTGACAAATAGATACTTGCAACTTTGCTGTGAAAAATCATGCTGTCTCCTAACAAGCAATATCCATTATTCTGGGTTATTGATTATCCATAATTTTGACTACTCAGTTTCTCTTTCCATCATTAGTACAGATGATTGAGTGCTACCCAAATGACACCACCATTTCCCTGTCCCTACAGCCTCTTCTACCCCCTTTGGAAACCCAGTGAGCATGCTTTGAATAGCTAAGCTGTGTATAGGTAATGCTCTGTTTGGAGGGTAGCTTAGTCACTACTTCCAGACCCAGGGTCTGCCCCTTAAACCCTCTTTAGTGAGAATGCGGTGGGAGGAGGAGAAATCCAGTGAAGGGGGCCACCGGCACTGGGAAGGTGAGCGCAGAGGCAAAGCATGACACTGTAGTCTTCGTGCTGGCTGGAGTCTTTTAAGGCTGAATGAAAATGCAGAGCCAAGAAGAAAATATCTCATTATCCTCTGGCCAATCTGGGCAGAGGTCTAAATTTGCAAGTTGTGGAGTGTGCAGAAGGAAGAAGAGGGATGATGGGGCCAAGAGAGTGTAACTTTGTGGTGTCTGGGAAAGAATCACTCCCTAATAGCTCAGAGAACTGAGGAGAAACTGTGTGGCACTTTCATTTTCCCTGTTTCTCCACAGCTCTTTTTGCAGGGATGTTTGCTCTTATTTCATGCTCTGATTTCTTCTGTAGGAGTTCTGTGGGTCAGGGGAAGTGAACTAAGCTAAGTCTTGGTTACTGAAGACACTGTTTGACCTCAGGTAGCCTTGCCTCTTTGGAAAATAGTCCTGATTCCTGCTTCTGAGGTGTCACGAAACCTTTTCTCTGAAGTAAAATCTCTTCTCCTCTGGGTACCTCCCCACCTATATCATGTTGGGGGTGGTTTTCTGAGGCTCCCTGAAGAAGATGGCATTGCTGATTGCTTTACTGACCATTCCCAACTGAGAATGTGCTTCCTTCAAAGCAGGCCCCCGGAGGGGCACCAGTGCCAGGGATGCACCTGTGTTCATACCCTGTGGAGTCTGCGTTCTGGGAACTGTTTTCCAGTCTGGAGTTCCAGGTTTGTTTGGTTGTTTTAAGTGATCCAAAATTGTGACAAAATTTTCTTCCTTGAGTGATAATTTGATATTTTGGAAACAGCCCAGCTTCATTTGGGGAAATCTTGGGAAGAGAGAACAGATCTGGGCAAGCTGAGTGAGAGTGATTTTTTTAAAAAAGGCAAGATTTGCCTGTGAAGTAATGACACATGACATAATTTACTTATTTTTTTTTTTAATTAGTGGTAGTGAAAGCTGTTCTCAAGAAGAGAGCAAAAATGTTTTTAGCATCTGCTGGGATAAGCATAGAGCCCAGTGGACAGCTGCAAGGACAGTCCCCATTTCTCTGTTCAGTTCAGGAGGCTGTGGGGTTGTCTGTGGGTCTGTGGCCTTGAGGGAGACCCAGGGCACTCTCTGCGACATGAGTGGCTCCTGTGCCTTGGGGATGGGTTGGATTAGGTGAATTTGAAGTCATTGCCAAATGCCCTATAGACCTTAATTCCAATATGGCTGGGGAGGGACATGGAATAATGAAAGACTGCGTCAAGGAGGACTGCTTGGTGTAGAGCTTAGCACAAGTCAGTAGACATGCCTGGAATTGCAGGCAAAAAGAGTTTGAGTGTGGTCAGCGACAAGACAGTGTGTTCCAGTGTAATTTATGTGGCCTTTATCAAGTTGTTTTAAAGAGTTGTTCTTTGTGACAGCTGGGAGTGTCCGAGAGGCAGTCTGAGCTGTAAGTGGTTCCTAGGAATCCAGGCCAATTTTTAGGACAGTGACTGAGAACACCAGGAATGTAGAGGTGATTACCAAAAAGAACTCATGCTCCAAGCTATAAACAGAAGGAGGTATTTTTCTTGGTGGGGAGGGGTCCTTGATGGTGAACTGATGTGGGAGGGGGCATTCTGAATGCTGCTGAGCTCAGAGTCAGGAGGGGTTTAATCTGGGGAAGGGAGGGAACTGAGGCAGACAGGGCACCTACTATATACCAGATTTTTACATGCATCATCCATGTAATTCTCAGTTGTTCTGCAAGATGGACATTGTGATTCTAATTTTACAGATGACAAAATGGACAGATAGTGAAGCCACCTGCGTTGATCTCCTCATTGTCTTCTCCTTTTTTAGTTCAATTTTTGTACTTGGCATATTGTATTATGATTATTTGTCCATTCTTAGAGATTGGTCTGGAAGGGGGCCAGGCTTTGGTGTTATTGTAAAAGCTTCGCAGGTGAGTTTAATGTGTAGTCAGAGCTGAGAACTACTGATCTAGGTTGTAGGTTTTTCATTTTTGTGTATCTATAGGGGGCATCAGTGGTCCTCAAATTTGAGCATGCATCAAAATTACTTGGACAATTTGTTAAATCACTGGTTGCTGGCCCCACCCTAAGAATTTCTAATTCATCAGGTCTGGAGCTGGTCCAAGAATTTGCACTCAGGTACTGCTGATGTTGTTGGTGTGAAGACCAGATTGTGAGAGCCACTGATTCCTTAAAACAAGAGACTCAGTAAATGCTGATTCACATGGGCACATCACCAAATTGCCCGAGGATTTGAATCCTGGCCTGCCTGATAGCAAAGCCTGTTTTCTTACCATCATACTGTGCGAGGAGCCTGGTAGACAAAGTAGGGTGGCCTTGATGTCTAACATCTGGGAGGAGGTGGGTAAAGTTTGTTGACTTTAGAGTCTGCTCGCAGGGTAAAGGATTAGCGAGGTGGAACAGCTCTGAGAGTTTGGGCAACTGTAAAGGATGTCTCAGGTCAGAGTAGGAAGGGTGTGATAGGAAAGTGGGGAGAGAGCTATGCTGGTGAGTACAACAGAGAATGTGGGGAGCTTGCATCCGCTTTCTGGAGTGACATGCTTGGGTATCTCACACTGGAGGCACCTGGATTTGCTGAACAACAAATACGCTTTTAAAAACCTACCCTAAAGCAACCACGGAAATGGATCACGGGTGAATTGGTGGTGGGTTACCCAAGGGGAATACAAAATGTAAATGATATAAATAACAATAAAAATATGTATTATTAAAAAAAAACAACCTACCCTAGAGCATATATTCAGTTAAGTGCCTGCTATGTGCACAACACCATTCAAGACACTGTGTGGGGACTCCAAGAAATTAATGAGAGATGCAGAGTGCAATGTGTCAAATGATTGGTGCAGACGGTAGGTCTTCAAGAGTGAGGATAGAGTTCTGTGTGCTATGTGGATGCGGATGGCCTTGGGAAGGTGAGTTCACTTGTCCTGGTAGGAGTGTGAGCTGTGCAGTGGTAGTGGCTGGAATGAAGGTGTGGGTTGGCTCCTAATGCATGAATAGCTCAGATAGGGTGCAGTGGATGTTTGTGGGGAGTAATGTTGAGCTTGTGGATGCCAAAGGGGAAGTGAATGTGAAACACTCTGTCCTGGGTTGTTGTTTCATCTCTCCCTTAAAGCATGAGAGCTGGGACCGCTGCCTACTGGCAGTGGGGCTGCTGGTGCTGCTTCCAAGAGTTTCTTCAAGGTGTTTTCATAGACAAAATTTCATTTTATTTTGACTTTATCCAGAAATATTAGAGTCTAGAAGAAGAAAAAAGCCTTTTCCTTTTAGAGATGGGAAGACTGAGGTCTAGGAAGGGAAGGGGCTAAAAACAATGCTCTGGGTGTGGTTCAGTTGTAGGGAAAGGCTGAGGTGGCCCCGAATGACATGGTGTCTGCTGAGGGCCGAGGTGAAGGGGATGGCCTTCCCTGAGTAGCGCTAAGATGGAAATGCCTGATCATAGGGTCTTCTGTGCGCTTTGTGTCTTTGAGGGTGTGAAGAAATACAGAGGACATGGTAGGTCAGAACATTTCCCAGTGGCCTCACAGGCTGGCATCTCAGGGTTCATAGGGCCTGTCCTGGGTGCACTGTTCTGGAGCTGTGGTTTCAGGGTGCCCTTCCATAATTCATGCTACTTCCACTCTCCAGCAGCCTTCTCTCTGCCCCCATCCCCACCTCTGACTCAGTACCAGCTTGAGCATTTAGTCAGAACTGCAAAATACTCTCTCCCTGCAGATTCTCCCGTTAGGTAGCAACTTATCTCATTGTTGGAGACACCCACTCTTTCCCACTCTCCCTGTCAAAACCATTGAGTCTGGTTTCCCCCACCTTTAAAGTCAGTCACATCTGGCTAACAAGGGAGAAGTGGAAGGCGCCTGTGCTCTCAACCAATGTTATCACCCTCAAATATTTACACCAAAGAGGAGTCTCCTGTTGCCTTGGAAACATTCTTGCATAGGTTCTAGTGCTCAGAACACCTGACAAATCTCAGCATTTCACACTCAATGGGCAGAAATGGAGAAGTAGATCAAAGACTAAATCTCAATGAACAGTGTCAGGGATAAAGGTTAAGAATGACCAATAAGAAATTGCTGAGGTCACAAAGGTTTCACGCCAATTCTTGCCTGCCTGTCTTTGCTTCTCCCACCTTTCCTGTTGTGGTGCCAGCAGGAAAATGGCACTAGGCAGGCTCCCGATGATGGGCAGATGGGTATAAATGAGTGCTGGAGCCCTTGGTGGCATTTTATGGCCTTTTTATTATTTAAACTCTTAAACTCTTACAACCATATACAAGGTGGCGGGGCTGGGGGGCCAGGAGGCTAGGCCTCCTGGCTTCCGGCAAATCTTCAGTTTCTCTGGGCCCTTCCTGCAGTGTGCGCTCTCTGCTGCCCTCTGTGTGCTGCTGCTTCTCTCTGTCTGTCTCTCTCTCTCTGCGCATGCACACTCTAACAGCTTCTCTAAGCCATGCTCCTCAGGCTTTGCTACTCTGTGACGCAGCATGTAGGCCTGCCGAGGCCCATCCCCAAGGTGGGGGTGGCGGGGCGGTGGATAAAGCCTGAGAGCTCTCCAGCCTACCCTGCAGCTGTATATTCACATCTCCCCCTTTTATGATGCTCTTGGTGCCTTTCGATTCTCTATGTTTCACCCAGTCACCAGCATGAGTGGGGGCGGGTCACCCTCGTGGACAGAGTGTTCTGCTGCGAGCCGAGGGGAAGGGGTGTGTATAGAGGGAGCAAGAGGGAAAGATGGATATGTGTTCCTTCATCATGGCTTTGTCCCTCAGAGAGTTCCCCACCTGTTGGGGAAGAGAATTGTTTTTACCTCCATGGCACTTTTGCTGGGAGGAAAGGAAAGACATGACATGAGGAGGCCCAAAGGCTGGGAGTATGATGTTCTTTAATATGGCTAATCTATGTCCTGGTATACATAAATACAGATGGGTAATGACAAGAGTGTGTTAACAAGGTAAATGACAGATTGGGCAAGGGCCAGGGTCAGGGAGGTTGCTGGGGGCCTGCTGCAGGAGGGGCTGGGAAAAGTCCTTTTGTGACGGAGACTTAATCTCCTCTCAGAGTTCCATCCATGGAAACTTTTCCTATGGTGATGTTCCTTTGTGACAACATCTCCTTGGAGACGGGACACCTGAGTATGAGGAGACACAGGACTGAGGTTGATGGCACCTCCTTCAAGTTTTCTAGAGAAAACAGACTGAACAGGTGTTTTTGTGTCAAGGTCAGGGTGTATATGTTGAGAAAGTGATACACAATGATGTACTGTGCCTTTTATGGCCTCTGGTATGATTCTTGAGCCACACTTTGGCCAGCATTTGAGCTCATTGACTTCGTTATATCTGCAATTGATTGTGCACTGTGTGCTAAGCCCTGTGTGTATGTCTTTCTGAACCACTCCTTCCTGTTTTGCTTTAGGACTGCTGGACAGTGGTCACTCTGCTTTGTTAGGTACAGAGAGGAGAAAGGCAGTTCCTGGGGCACTGTGAGAAGGATGAGAGCCTGGTTTCAAGCCTGGGGTTTCAAGGAAACTGTGAGCATTGGCCTTCGATCTGCAAGGAGTGAGATAGAACCCTTGCATTGGGGTTAGGGACTCATGTATCACCCTTAAAGCAAGTTTCAGGAGAGTGGTGGGGTCCCAAAGAAAACATAACTGGACAGCAAGGGAGTTTCTATAACATCTGGAAGTGCTTCCAAGCACACCACAGTAAGGGGCCAGTGAAGCTGGCCCCTTTTATTTTGCTTCCGTAAAAGGTGGAGACAAGTGCTGCTGTGGTCCTTTGCAATGTCCTTAGAGAGCTACTGCCCTCTGGACTCTCCTGTTACACCCCCAAGGTCCTATATTGTCACAAGGTAATTACAGCTGGCAGGGGTATTTTTTCTGTGACGCGTCTCATTCAGTGATCAAGGACGATCCTTGGTGAAGCTGTGAAATTTTGTCCTTTTCCCCTCTAGTCCCTAACTCAATTCGGTAGCCTCTCCAAATAAGATCAGTGACTTCAGTTCCAGAGTCCCCCCTTCTTCTCCAAGACATCAAAATACATGCTCCCCCAGGCAGGCACACGTTATTATTTATGATTGGAAATAACTCAATGGGTTATTCTCTTGGGAAAATTTTTATTTAAAGGAAGCAGATAGCTGAAGAAATAAATCTCTAATGGTAGAATTTCAACTGCCAATGATAGTCAGTTGGAGGCGACATTTTCGGGGCCTTGGGCTGTATTTGCTGAAGTGCAGTTAAGCACTCCCAACTCTGTATCTGCCAGACCTTATCTTAAAGATGATTCTCTTGGTCCTCCAAACCCTTCTTTAAGAGAAATATCTTTTGGCAGGTGAAAGGATAAACTGGTTTATTTTTTTGGTTCTATCTCAGAGAGGATGACTAGACCTTCTGAGTAGATATTAATGGAAAACTGTATTAATGAGAAATTAATAGGAATGGAAAGGCCTGCCCAGGGAGTGTGGGTGGAAGGTCATGTTTAACTCACAGCATCTGTATGTCCTATACTGGGTGAGCACTTGACACTTGTATCCTTTTCTCTTCAAAAAGTTCCAGTAACTTGCCCACACTCACTCAGATGGAGCAGCTGTGATTCTTACCCAGTTCTTTCTGAGTCCAAAATTTTATTCCTTATCTCTGTACGAAGATGCTGGGTGTCTTCCCCATAGACTCCCCTACTCTGGCAAAGCTTGGATAGTCACTTACTAGAGCACAGCGTGATTCTTGCTTTGAGCTTTGATTCTTCAGGTTTGACCCTATGGGAGAGTCTCGCTTATTCTATTAATGGGGACAATAAGACTTGGTTTGGGCATTCTGTTTCCATTTTCCTCGTAACTTCTATCAGGAAGTTCCTAGCTCATGGGATAGCAGTCCTGTCTTCTCTGAGGGCTTAAGGATAATGAAGAGTTCATCTCTTCCTGGGTGATAGATAATCCTGTCTCCTCCCCTGAATTTGTGATTCACAACTCTTTCATTTGGAAATCCTAGAGTGTTAGACACAATGCTTAAAACGAAACTAATCAGCCTCATCCTTGCTTTCCCCAGTGTTTTCTTTTCTTTTCTTCTTTCTTTCTTTCTCTTTTTCTTTCTTTCTCTCTCTCTCTTTCTTTCTTTCTCTCTCTCTCTCTCTCTCTCTCTCTCTCTCTCTCTCTCTCTCTCTC